>JAIXND010000809.1:0-268876 GCA_023646645.1 Varanus salvator macromaculatus
AGGGGAGGGGAGGCAAGAGGAGAAAAACTGCCCCCATCCCCCCCACACACCTGTCCTCTGCTGCAGGGTCTCCTTGCCGTAGGCCAGGTATCTCCGCAGCCACTCCACGCACTCCCCCTCCAGGTAGGCCTTGAATCTCTGAGCAATGGCAGGGTCTTTCTCCCACTTCCACTTGGTGAGCTGGGCTGTGGCATCGGACACCATCCAGGTGCGGGTCTCCTTGTGCAGGCTGAGGTAGTCCCTCCCGTCGTAGCCGAACTGCATATACCCTCCTTTGCTCCCATCGCTCCTCAGCTCACAGCCGTACATCCACTGCAGGGTGTGGAGCCCTGGAAGAGACAGGCAGGAGATGTGGGGGGTCAGACAGGGGTTGCTCCCTCCCAATGCCTTCCACCAGGGTTATCTGCCCCGGTCCATGTACATTGTGGAAGAAAAACCAAAGCAAGCAAAGTTTGCTGCTGAGCCTTCAATTGGGACACACAAATCATGACAGGCACCTAAAACCTTGGGCTTGTAGCTCCCCCCTCCTGCATTACGTGTCCCCCACCTGCTCTGAGCAAGCCCCCTCCCAGTCAGCTCCCTGGTGCTCCCCTCCCCACATGCCACCTTTCAAGGGGCTCTCGCAGGAGACTTTCCTTCCTGCCGCTGTTCAGGGGAAGCAACCGGCTCCCTCCCTCACCTCCACGGCATTCAGCAAACCGTTGTTCCCACTCGGTTGTCTGGATTCGTCCTTCTTGGCATTTTAGCTATGCTCTATGTGAAGCATTTCTTGCTTTGAGTGAGGCTTATCGTCTTGCTGCTTCGCATCCAATTCTTGCAGCCCATTCAGTATTTATGTCTTTCACCCATAGCTGAGCCCCCTCAGTGGGAGGAAATCCATCCAGTGCTTCGTGGGGGAGGGAGGCAGCCTCCCTTCTCAAGCTGCCCCACGAAAAACTGGAAGTTTTCAAGTGGGTGGGGGGCAGGATCAGGGACACTGACTTGGCTTTCAGCACCCGCTTCCCCGCTGACCTCTTTGGATTCCATGCTCAGCCCAGAACTTAGCGATCCCGGCTATAAAAGGGGATAGAAGGGCTTCATTCGGGCCCATACACCGCATAGGTGGCTCTTCTCGGCCTTGCTACCTCCTTTCGCATCAAAGGAGAGCTCCACTGAATCTCCTATTCATAATCGTGGCCCACAGAACACGTGGGGCACAATACGCGCAATCAGCCAGTTGGGCTACTTCAGAGTCGCTTCCCCCTCCAGCGAGCCAAGCTGCCCCGGTTCGAATGACCAGAAGAGCGGGGTCCAGACAGGGGAGCAGGGTGTGCCGGCAGCAAACGTGGCAAACCAAAGAAGCCACCATGGGAAGCAGGCGGACTGGCCCCGTGGCTCTTGGTCTAACCCGCCTCACAGGGTTGTTGTGAAGAGAAGCTGGAGCGGAGGATTGGGAAGGCTGCCCTGGGTTCCCTGGAGGAAGAGCGGGGAGAGGAACGCAACACACAAATCGGAAGCCGTTTTCTCCAAGGAATCTGAAGGGAGGGAGCAGCCGGTTGGTTTGGGGAAGAATTTCTCCTGATAACAAAGAGGTCGGCCCTGTCAAGTAGCCGACATGGTTTCTGATGACATGAGATGGAAAAGGCTTCCCTCATGGATGAATTATTTATTTATTTATTTATTAAAACATTTCTATGCCGCCCCATCGCAATAAAGCCTCGGGGCGGCTTACAACAGTAAATAGAACAAAACAGAACAATAAAATTAGAACATATAACTACATTTAAAAAAACCCACCCGCTCCCCCGGTGCATCTCGGCAAAACCCCTTAAAAATACAATCTAAATTATCAAATAACAATATTAAACAAATTAACAATTAAAATATGATTTAAATAAAAAGGTCTTCGCCTGGCGCCGAAAAACAAATGACGACGGCACCAGGCGGACCTCTCTGGGGAGCGCATTCCATAGACGGGGCGCCACCGCAGAGAAGGCCCTCCTCCGGGTACTCACCCTCTTAATATCATTCACTGAGGGTTCCTGGAGGAGGGCCTCTGTCGCTGATCTCAGCGGGGCGGAAGGGCATATATGGGTGTAGGCACTCCATTAGGTATCCAGGACCCAAGCCGTTTAGGGCTTTATAGGTCAAAACCAACACCTTAAATTGGGCCCGGACTTCAATCGCGAGCCCGTGGAGCTGACGGAGGACTGGGGTTATATGAGAATAACACCTAGTCCCCGTCAGCAACCTGGCAGCTCTATTCTGCACCAATTGAAGTATCCGGACCGTCTTCAAGGGCAGCCCCACGTAGAACGCGTTACAGAAGTCTAATCGGGAAGTCACCAGTGCGTGTGTCACTGAATTATGATGGGGAAAGACCTGAGCATACCTTAGAAATGTTCTGCATGGAAAATCGTTGTAATGACAATGAATTACAGAAGGCCAGCTTATTCCCAGAGAAGCAATCCCCCAGATGACAACCCATTATAGAGGCAGAATGGAGCATGGAGAATTGTTGCAATTATAATCTTATATTCAGCTGCCTGCTGGTCTTTTGGCAGAAATCCATTTGATGGACTGTCCTTGCTCACAAATTTTTAACAGGGAGGGTGCGGGAGAGACCGTCATCTTCTACTATCAGTCTAAGCCAGTGTTTTCCAAGCACATATATCTCGTCTTTTTTCTTTACCAAAACAGAAAAAATGTCCAGAAGATAAGAGAGAAATGGCCCCAAAGAGCCCTCTGATGGGAAGGGCCAGGGGCCACTCCTTGCCAGCCCCTGCAGTTCCCTTCAGAGCAGCTGCAGGCAACGGGAGGCCTGGCCGGCGTCCTGCGCTCCTGGAGAGAAGGTGACTGTCATCCAGAGAGGGGCGCTTTCCTCCTCTCGGCCCTGCAGGACGACCCTGCTCCAGAGCCTCCCTCTGGGGAGAACCGGAGGTGTCTCACGACGCCATGGCAACCGCATCCCACCATTGAAGGAAGGAAGGAGGAGCTGCTACCCCAGGTGGGGTTCCCTTCTTCCCCTTCCTCCAGCCCTTGGAAACAACAAGCAGGGGAGGGGGACGTGCCCCCCACTCCCGCGCTCCACTCACCCCCGCTCTGGTTGTGGTAGCCCTGCAGAGTCGCCAGGCTCTCTCGGAACGCCTGCTCATCGCTGTGCAATTTCCGGGTGCCCCTCTCCCAGTACTGGGCATCGTCCGCGTCCACCTTCCCCATCCAAGGTGCCACTGGCCTCTTCCTCCGGGTGCTGCTGTCATAGCGAGTGATGGGCTGGTCGTCCACGTAGCCCAGCTGCACGAACTGGGGCAGGCCCTGGCCGGGCTCTGAGAAGGCCGTGTAGAAATAGCACAGGGAGTGGGAGGAGGGGCCTGCAAAGAGCAAGGGGAGGAGGCAGAGTTAGGGGGCTGCATCCAAAGACACCCCTAAGCACCACGGCCCCTCGGGGATGGTGCCACCCTATTCGAGTCCTGTGGGGAGCCCCAGATGTGAGCGGCAGGCCAGTTTGCGCAGCCGCGGTTGGTTAGCCGGCCACAGTGGCTTGCCCAGGCTGTACATGGCTGGCCAAACAGCCTGATTCCCTCCCTGGCCTGCAGCTCATTAGCCACATTACATATACTTGGCCAGCGAGGTCTATGGGGGGCCACCACATACCAGCCATGGCTTGCAGCTGGGCTACTGTACCCAAGGGACTTTCATCGCCGTCTTGCTCCTCTCCATTTTATCCTCACAACAATCCTGTGAGATAGGTGAGGCCAACAGTCTGTGATTGGTAAAAGGAGTCATGGTTGAGCGAAGACGGCTCAAAATGCCCAAGCCCCGATCCAGTGCTCTAACCACTAGGCCACACTGGCTCCCATTTTGGTGTACATGCACTGTATTCATGTCTATACTTAAACGCCCACTGGTCTTGGTGGGCTTGTCTGAGAAATACCCTCCTGCAATTTATGCCTCAAATATGCATGGGGAGGGAGAGATTAAGCCCTGGTGCGTTCAGCAGTAGTTTAAGCAGTATGAAACAGAAGATGAGTGGCCCTTGACAAAGAAGTGGCATTTTGGAATCACAGTGGCCAGTAAGGAAAGGCTTCCCATCGGCGCCAGGAATTCCTCATTATTTCCTCCTCCCTGCTGCTAAAAAGCAGGAGGGCCACTGAAAAAGGCACCAACCAGACAGATGGTCAGGAGCTTCTCCTTTTCATTTCCTAGAGACTCAGGCACCTCCCAGAGGAGCCTCCCAAGTGGATCAGCCATGGGGAGACCCCCCTCGGCGGCTCTCAGGAGGCCCCTTAATAGTGCAGGTGGCCGGGCAGGAGTTTGCTCATGGGATGACCTGGGCCGCATCCAAAGCAGAGCATATTCGCGGCATTTATTCTCGACGGATTGCTGCACTGGCACGAGGCACCAGGTGTTGCAAGGCCTTGTTCTCCTTTTTACCACCACCGAGGTTAGGCTGCTGTGGACGGGCGACGGGGTCTTCACCAGGGCAGCCCCCAGCTACGAACCTTTCTCACTATGGACGTTAAATCGCAACATTCAATGAATTGGAAAGACCATTTTGTTAGGCCTGCCATTCATAGGGTGTTTTTAATAGCTTTACCCTTTTCTGGATGTTGCAAAAGTTGTTCTTGCCATTTCAAATCTACTCTTTTAATATGAAGTTATTTTAAACTATATGTTGTCTTGGAAGCCCTTTTAAGCAGAAAGGCAATTCTATATTTAAAATTTTAATAGTTTAAAAATTTATTTATTTAGAGAACTTCTATGCCACCCCATTCGCCGAAGCCTCAGGGAGGCTCACAATCATAAATAAACACAATATAAAAACAATATAATTTAAGTTGGCCTGGCCAAAGAATAAAATAAATAAATAGTATTAACAATTAAAATAACGTTTGAGTAAAAAAGTCTTCGCTGGGCGCCAAAAAACAAATAACAACAGCGCCAGATGTACCTCTCTGGGGAGCGCATTCCATCGGTTGGGCGCCACCGCAGAGAAGGCCCTCCTCCGGGTACTCACCCTCCTAATTTCCTTCATGGAGGGTTCTCAGAGAAGGGCCTCTCCCGCCGATCTCAAGGGGCAGGCGGGCATATATGGACATAGGCGCTCCTTCAGGTAACCAGGACCCAAGCCGTTCAGGGCTTTATAGGTCATAATCAACACCTTGAATTGGGCCCGGACTTCAATGGGGAGCCAGTGAAGCTGACGGAGAACTGGAGTCATGTGAACATAACATCCAGTTCCCGTCAGCAGCCTGGCAGCTCTATTTTGGACCAATTGAAGTATCCGGACCATCTTCAAGGGTAGCCCCATGTAGAGAGCATTACAGAAGTCAAGTCAGGAAGTCACCAACACGTGTGTCACTGTCGCCAGGCAGTCGTTCTCCAGGTAGGGGCGCAGCTGGTGGATCAGTCGAAGTGGAAAGAAAGCGCTCCTCGCCACCGCTGGTACTTGAGCTTCCAGTGAAAGCTCTGGGTTGAGGAGCACTCCCAAGCTGCGGACCTTGTCCCTAGGAGGGAGTGCAACCCCATGCAGGACTAAGTTCAATTCACCTTCCCCAAAGCCCAATCTGCCCACCAACAGGACCTCCGTCTTGTCTGGGTTGAGCTTCAGTTTATTGGCCCTCATCCAGCCCATTACCTCAGCCAGGCACCGGTTCAGCACAGCCACCGCCTCACCTGGATCGGTGGAGAACGAGAGGTAGAGCTGGGTGTCATCAGCGTACTGATGACTCCGCAGCCCAGACCTCCTGATGACCTCTCCCAGCGGTTTCATGTAGACATTGAACAGCAAAGGGGGTATCACTGAAGAGTATGGCATGCGAAGGGCAGCAATAGCAGAATGTCAATGTATTAACTTTTTATTATTGCACGCATGTTTTATTATTATTTTTGTATCACTGCAGCCAAGAAATTAAAAGACGCTTGTTCCTGGGGAGGAAAGCTATGGCAAATCTAGACAGCATAGTAAAAAGCAGAGACATCACCCTGCCAACAAAAGTGCGGATAGTCAAGGCTATGGTTTTCCCAGTTGCAATGTATGGCTGTGAAAGCTGGACCATAAGGAAGGCTGAATGCAAAAGGATTGAGGCCTTTGAGTTGTGGTGCGGGAAGAGACTCCTGTGAGTCTCTTGGACCGCAAGGCGATCAAACCGGTCAGTCCTAGAGGAGATCAACCCCGACTGCCCTTTAGAAGGCCAGATCCTGAAGATGAAACTCAAATACTTTGGCCACCTAATGAGAAGGAAGGACTCCCTGGAGAAGAGCCTAATGCTGGGAACAATAGATGGCAAAAGAAGAAGGGGACGGCAGAGGATGAGGTGGCTGGATGGGGTCACTGGAGCAGTTGGTGTGAGCTTGAGTGGACTCCGGGGGATGGTGGAGGAAGGAAGGCCTGGAGGAGTTTTGTCCATGGGGTCACAATGGGTCGGACACAACTTCACGATTAACAACAACAACAACCTGTTATGATTTGCTGTGAAGTGCCCAGAGGCCCATGACTACTGAGCAATACGAAACCAATAATACTAAATGTTTTGATAAAGTTCAAATAAAGACATTTGCTGCACCAGCTCTCATGACTAGGTGGACCAAGAGACCAGCACAGAAGCTCCTTCCTGTGCTGCATGGACATTACTGGCTTACAATTGGGGACGGGCTTTGTTCTCACCCGCTGCACTTGCTAACCCCCTTCGCACATTACGATGGAGAGGCACGTGGGGGGGGGAGCAGGACCGAGTCCACTGTCCTTGCCTCCAGCATGCCTTGCAAGGGGGTCCCAGATCCGCTTTGCATCCCTGTCATCTCCAGTAAGGGCAAATTGGGGAAAGCGGGCACAGACCAGGGAGAGGACATGCTCTGCACATGCAAAGAGACATCTCTCTCTTGCAGGCCCGGCCCTTTTGGCGGTTTCCACCGCTCTGCACAGCAGCTCTTGAACAAAGCTGCCTTCCTTGCATCCGTCTTCAAACAGAGGAAGGGAAAACGCCTCTGGAAGCGCCTGTGTGTCGCCAGGAAGCAAAACAGCACAAGATCACAGAATTATACACAGGCAGGCTTGCCAGTGGGTAAAAGAAGACCAGAAAATCTAATCTCTTCCATCACATGATAAATTTGGGGGTGATGTATGTCTCTGCTCATTGCTTATGATAGTATGAAGAACCGATCTT
The DNA here is from genome assembly GCA_023646645.1 of Varanus salvator macromaculatus. Classification (NCBI taxonomy): domain Eukaryota; kingdom Metazoa; phylum Chordata; class Lepidosauria; order Squamata; family Varanidae; genus Varanus; species Varanus salvator. The sequence goes on from JAIXND010000809.1 coordinate 7,146, forward strand.
CATCATTTTTTTGCATTGCTTTGTTTTGGATGCAAAATTGTGGTCAGGTCACTAGTGCCAATGCATGCATTTATACTGGCTATTTTGTTGCGATGGTGGTAGGCCACCTGATAGTAGCTGTCCTTTTTAAAATTGCACAATACTGTTTTGTGTATCTATATTTTTCTTCTAGAGAAGCATCATTTAATTAATTAATTAGAAGGTCAGTTTGATTAATACATATATGTCTGAATAAACAATATATTTAACATTAAAATATACCAAAAGTGATGCTTAAATAATAAAGTTTGCCTGAATAAACCATATCTTTAACATTAAAATATACCACAAATGTTCCTTAATGGCAATGATACATGAAGAGTACTTAAAAAGTAGGGTGCACATTCTCCTGTTTAGAACCATGCATGAAAGTAGAGGAATGTTTTCTGCTATGATTATTTTCTGCATCTGCTCGTTGCAAAAAGCTAAGTCTATGTTTTCATGGTCATCTTGCCCTACGCTTCTGGTGCCAACACATCTGGCTTCAGACCAGTCTTTACACATTCTGAGCTTCTTGGCAGAGGTTTGCTTTGTATTTTCCACTCTCCTGTGTCTCTCTGATAGCACCTGAAATAGCTGACCCCGGTTGTTTGGCCCTCAGGAAAAATGCTAATATACTGGATCTCTTGCCATGGGTACAAGGGAAAAAGCCCTCTACATCCTGTGCGTGTTTAGATAGGAAGTCCTGCTAGAGACCACAATGATCGGTCCTGCTGAGAACTGTAGGTCAATGCCACTCCCCAGGGCCGTGATTTAACCCGCAACTGCACCACAAGGGCTCCTGCCAGGACGAGTGTGCTAGTCCTCAAGGTGCTGCGAGGCTCGTCCTTCTCGCTGCAAAGGCCAGGGCTGAAGACTCTCCCCGAGGGGGAGCCCGCGGTCCCCGCCCAGACCCGGCCGCCCAGGGCGAAGCGAGCGCCGGATGAAGCCCCCGAGCAGATCCGCGGGGCTCCCGCACCCACTCGACTCTGTGCCGGGCCGGGAGGCGTGAGGAACAGGCGACCCAGACCGACCCGACCCTGCCGGCAAGCCCGGAGACCGGCCTCGCGTTTGGGGGGGGGGTGAACGGGCCACCCCCTCTCCCTTTCTCTTCAAGGACAAGAGCAGCGCTGCGCTCCGTGTTTCCTCGGCAGAGCTGGGAGCCGGGCGCTGCGCAGCAGAACCGCGAAGGGTCCCTGCCCCGGACGGCTTACAAGAGTGGAAAAGCGCTTCTTTCCACGAAGCGGTCCTCGATTCGCCCCTTCGCCTCGCAGTGCCCACGAGATCCCCGCCCGGGTCATCCCGGGGGACAGTGGCCCTCGCAGTCCGCCCGTGGGCAGCGCCGCCCCGGAGCCCGTGCCAGGCCAGCCCGGCCACCGCCTCCCGGAGCCCCGCTGCTGCCGGCAGGGGCGCGCCGCTCCGACAGGCGCCCACGGCCGCTCGGCCCCGACCCGGGACGCCCCGCGAGCGCTTCCCCTCCCGGGCAGCGGCAGCCGCAGAAGAAGCGGCGCCCGCGGAGACTCACCGCGAGCCCCGGACGCCAGGGGCAGCCCGGGGACCCCCAGCAGGAGGACGGCGGCCCCCCAGAGCCGGGGAAGCGCCATCCCGCTCCTCGACGCGTCTCCCGAAGACTCTCCTCGTCGCGTGTCTTCGAGCAGCCCCGGAGTCGCGAAGGCGGAGCAGGAGAGCGGCAGTGCCCGCAGGATCCGGATTGGCCGAGAGCGGAGCGTTTAGCCAATAGGAAGGCGCCCGCGGAATTCGACAGCGGTTGCCGGGCGGAACGCCCCGCGGCAGGCTGCGAGCCCCGCCCGCGTCGCCGGGTTGCTCATCCTGGCTCCCCGCCAAATTTCGCTCTCAGGTGCGTGCGCGGGAGAAGGCGGGATTCATACGAAGGGGAAACTGGGTGCGGGGAGGCAGAAGACACCGCTCTGCTTCCGGTGAGCGCCAGAAAAACCTCAAAACAAGCCGGATCCGTTGAAATCCCACGCTTTCGCTGCCCCGCTCACCGTCTTCTTGTGAAGAATTCAGTCAAGGCCGTAGGGCTGCGGATGGGTCGCAACGAGCCAGCTCTGAAGAGAAAAGGCTGCTGACCAATGTTCCTGGGGAGCTTCTCACAATCTCCCCCCCCTCCCCGCGTTCAGCTCCGTTCTCGCTCCCGCCCCCACCATGGACAGCTGGGCTGAAAATAGCCCGGATCAGTTTAACAGGAAGACTTGCCACGCTCTGCACCTAGGAAAAAGAAATCAAAGGTTACAAGAGGGGCAGGGACGGAGTCTTGGCACGACAGAGAAGGATCCGGGATTCTTCTAGCTCAGGAATATGAGTTACGCATGTGAGGAGGCTGCAAAAAGCAGCACAACTTTGGGCTGCGTTAATGGACGTTCCCTTCCCTTCCGAGCACTGTGAAGTCCCCTCTGCTCAGCACTGGGTTGCCTCATCTCGAGTCCTGCATCCTGTTCGGGGCACCGCAGTGCAGACAGGTTGGAGTTGCAGCCTCCACTGCTTTGCACCCTTCTGGGCCTTGCCACACCCTCGGGCTTTTTGCAGTTTATGGCCACAAAGAGGGAAGAAACACACTGGGGGCATGGCCTTTCCCCATCCAAAGCACCCTGCAGCCCTTCTTCCTTGCATTTGTGTGAAAACATAAAGCTGCTTTGCTAGAATGCAGCAGCCAGGGCAACTTGTGGCAGTTTGTCAATAACATCAGCCAAGCCACAGAATACACACTAGCTGTGCTTGTTAATTTTCCTACACCATATATCAGGCACCGTGTCACCATGCGCTGCTGATGGAACCGCTCTGGAAATGAAAGTCACACCCGGGAAGGCAGGAGTTGCAAGCCAGGAAGGTGTGCAGTGCTGCAGCTCGGCTGAGAGATCCACACATAGGATCTGCTGCCAGGGATGGCGTTTTGTCTACATGGGAAGCTGCATCGGGGAGGTGGAGATTTCCTTGCCCCCGCAGAAGGGACGTTTCTGGCCCTGGGCTCATCCCGGGGCCACCCGTTGCAATCCAAACTTTGGCAGGCCTGTCTGGCAGCTCCCTGGAATGATGCCAGGATTTCAGGAACGCCACGATTCTTCTGCTCCAGGGGGCCCAGTGGCGTGACGTCCCTGCCGAAGAGTCCAAGCGGACCCCTTCGGCTTTAGCACCCCTTTTTTGGCGTGGGAATCATCTCTTGCAACTGAAGATCCGGTGTGTGATTCTCCGGTGCCCCCTGGAGGCCAAAGCAAGCACTTCCTATAAGAACTTAACGAGAGGGGCCACTGGTGAAGCTGCTAAATCTATTTAGCATCATTACTTGAATGCAATGGCTGTGCCACGGCCTGCACTGCGGAGGCGAGGCCTTTTGATGCGGGGTTGGGGCCTCTCGCTCGGTCGCCACGAGCTGCTGCCCTGCGATCACGGAGCCTGGAGCTTCAGGATGGCACCAAACACGGACTGCAGCCACAGAAGGCTCTGTTCAGGGTGGAGCGAGGGGAGGCTGCGGGGGCCCCTCACGGAGACTGTCAGCGTCTCCCAGGGCAAAACCGCAAAGCGCACCCGGGCCCGCCTCTGCCGCTGCCTGTTTCAGCTCCAAACACGTTTGTACTTCTGCTGCTAAGCGGACATTTGAGTCAACAGTTTGCACGTTCTGCAGCTCTCGGCTGCGCTGCGAGGAGCCAGGTGCCAGGTGCCCAATTGCTGGAAAGCTACACCTGGAGGGTCCCTCCCGCCCCCCAGCAGAATGTGGGCCTGCCCGTCTCCCTCCCTTATGGAGAATGGCTGCGTTCTCGTCCTGTCCATCCCAGAGTGCAGGTCACAGAGTAAAAGGCTCCGGTGACAGGAAGTCGGATTCTGGCTGGACAGCAGGAATACTCTCCTGGCTGTTAAGAGCAGCACAACGGGACCCAAGACCTGGGGAGGTGGTGGGCTCTCCTGCACAGGAGGCATCCAAGAGGCAGCTGGACGGCCTTCTGGGAGGGTTGTTCCAACTTTAGGTCCTGCACTGAGTAGATGTTGGCTCCCCTGGGCTTAGCGGTCTCTTCCAATGTTAGTATTTTGTTCTCTGTCCCTGCCGGAGATTGACTTGGAAAAAAAATAAAAGGTCACCCCTCACAAGCAAGAAGCGCCTCAGTGTCGTTTCCCACCCACAGTCCTACCCCGGAGAAGGCAAGGCAGGTGCAGCAGCGTTGATTTAGGGCTTTTCCTTCCAGTCCAGGTTTCCCGCTGCTGTGTGAGGAGAGGGGCCACCACGCCACCCTTGAGGCGAGATAGTCTCCCAGGGCGCAGCACTTCAGCCTGAAAGGGCCAGTCTCCGCCATAGATCCAGCTGGCAGGGAGAAGAGGTGTGCACCTATGGGAGGGCCATTCTGTGCAAACTGTCCCCAGCACAGAGGCAGGCAGCTGGGGGCACACCAGGACACCCTTCCTGGTGGCCCCCATGGAGGCCGGACTCACCCCATTTTCATTTTCTTAGAAGAGTAACACATTTTCTTACCAGGTGGAGGTCCCGAGGAGCCATTTTGTGGATGGGAGCTCAGACCACCCCTCTGCCTTTCCTTCATTCCCTGGGCAGGTCGCTTGCTTGTCCTTGGGCAGCCATTTTGGGGTGGGGCCAGGACAGTTCCCAAACTTGCCCAGCAGACCCAGGAGCCGGAAAGGGCTGCCTGGAGCAGGGAGGTGGGCCTGTGAGAAGAGCCCAGCCAGAGCGGAGCAGCGTCCATCCTGTCCAGCCCTGCTATGGGGGTAGGGATGTGGGGTGGAAAATTTTCCAAACAAAAATATCTGGGGTTTTTATGGCTTTATTTTTCTGTTGCTCTATTTGATAACATGATTGGGAAGACTTGAATGGATGCCAAGTGCAAACACAGGCTGAGGTACCGTATTTTTCAATGTATAAGGTGCTACTTTTTCTTTAAAACATTTAGCTAAAAATGGAGGTGCGTCGCGTACACGGGGGGCATGAGCGGGGGGTGCAAAGCGGCGTGTGCGCATGTCAGCAGCTTGCTCACTGGAGATCGACAGAAAAAGTGGGGGAGTCCTATACATGGGGGTGTCTTATAGACAGAAAAAGATGGTAATTGGGAAGTTGCTGAGTTCGAAATGGAGTTCCTGTCAGCACACCAGGCCGTTACTCAGTTTGCTAAGATTCACCAGCAAGTCAACAGTTTCAGTGACTTCCCCTCCTTAAATTTATACTGTAAGGAAACAGAAAAAGGCCTACAATTCCCAGTATGTCCCAGTCGATTCAGTCTAAATTTACCAAGGACTGTGCTTCTGGTGGATTTCACTACTTTACCTTAAATATTTCAAGGAGTATTTGTGGTGCTTTCGAAGAGAACACAAACACATTTTTAAAGCATTTTGATTTACTAAATACCAGCAAAATACACATGAAAAATTAGATTGCTCTCCAAGCATTCATTAAGCTCTCTACCCCCCCCCAAAAAAAAACCCCTTTGAAATAAGAACATTGGAAAATATCCAGGCAGCTTCCTTCTCTCCCCCACTTCCTTGCCTCACTCTCCCCCCCCCCGACTTCACTGGAGTCTTCCTCCTGGGCTGGGAAGTTCCTCTCCCGCCCGTCCTTAGCTCCGCTCGGACCAGCCATCATGTCACCGGCCGCATCCTCCATGAAAGGTCCCCCCCTCCAGATGTGCCAACAGTCCCAAAGTCTGTCCAGCTGTGCCAGACACCCAGCAGAGCCACACTGCCCCTCCCCACCCCCTGCCAAGCACCCCCTCCGCCCAATTCTTTTCTGAGGGGACTGTCGCAACCTCACAAGGAGATGCTGTGGTGTTTTCTGCTGAGCATGTGCAGAGTGAGGCAAAAATCCTCACCCGGATTATCTCCTCCTGCCAAGAAAGTTTTAATTATAATTTTTTTAAAAGAAGAAATATTTCTTATTTTTTCATAAAAGAAACAGAATACAGAAAAAAGAAAAATGTAAAAGAGAAATATTTTTTCTTTTACATAACCTTAACCCTAACCCTAACTTTGCAAAAAAAACAAAATTAAAGGAAAAGACATCTTAATATTTAACTTCACAGAATTGAAAAAAAGGCATTATTTGTGCTGACTGTGTTACCATCCAGAAACATGTAAATAATCCAAAAGAACATTTGCCTCAGTAAATATTCAACACTGTTCCAGCAGGAACTTTATGCATATGATAAACTCCACCAAAGCAGCAGCGACTAAGCATAGCCAGAATCTTGGATTAAAAGGGGATATCCCCCTCCTGAGCTTGCAGTCTCCCAGATGGATGGGGAATGTCAATGCCCCCCCATCCATGAAATGCCCCACAGGAACCCCAGGAATTGGAAGCAGTGAAATGGCACCCAGAACAAGATGAAACTTACAGTTTCCCAAAAACTGGAAAGAAGCTGCCAGCTGAACTTCCTCTGGGAAAGTGTTCCACAGGGAAGGCGCTGCTGGAAGGAATGTGACAGAACTAAGTATCTCAATTTATTCACTGGTTCTCGCTTCCACTGCACACGATTGGCACATTTCAGATCAATAAGCACAATCTTGATGGGAAATTCTAATAAGCCAAACTCAACAGACACAATGGGCTTCTCAATTCCAGGCCAAAGCTGGAGACAGAGTTGCTGGGCGACAGGCAGGATAAGGCCGAGTAAGAAGTCAGGGCCAGCAGGAGGTCTTCGCGTAAGACATTCAGAGCAAAACTGATTCGGGCTCTTACGCCGTTTCCAGCAGTGCTGCAGAAAAAACAACAGAGGGGTGGCTGTTAAGTCATTGCGATGGGTCTCTCCACTGGGGGAGGGATTAAAAATCAGAGACCTGGAGGGGACCCAAAGGCCATCTAGCCAGCTCCGCGGATGAGGCCATCTGCCCTGATGTATCAGACAAATCATGCACTAGCAGGAGGGAGCAGGAGCACCCCCAGAAGGTGCCTGCATCAGGGATCAAGCAAGTGAGCCAAGCTGCATGCTTGTGAAAGCAGCGAGTGAGCCAAGGTGCAGGCTTGTGAGAAGATGTGAAGGGAAAAATCCCACCCTGCACCCCAAATGTGATTCTTGTACAGACCGCAGGCAACCCTTGTCCTTCAGAGTGACAGGGGAAGAATCGATCCCTCTCTTTCCAAATTAAACCGCAGTTGTGTTGAGCAAATGGGTGGCAAAACTCACATGTGCCCCAGAGGCTGTGAGTTTGGGAAAGCCCCAGGTGGGGGCCGCGGGAAAGAGGAAGCCCTTCAAAATCTGGGCACATTCCCTGTTGGAAGATCTCCTGCCTTCGAGGTGGACGTCCAAACCCCTTTCCCCACATCATATGCATACTCACTCTTCTCAGAGCCCTCCGAAGATCCACCGGGTGCTGCAAAAAGAGCAAAGATGGAGAATTGGTGTCATGGTTCTTGCAGTGGGGCCTTCCACCCCACAAATCCCTCTGCTTCCCTGCCCCCCACCCCATTCACACATGCAGCTTTTCTTCTCATCGCTTCAAATTGGGACACATGCGTCAGTCCGAATTGCTGCAACTCAGTTCACTGCAAACAGTACCCCGGGATGCCTGCAGCAGGTGAATTACGTGCCCTGGTAGGAGAACCAGAGGGGCGACCCCTTGAAGCGGATTTCTGGGGGATGCAGGACAGAGCGAGGGAAGGACTCCGTCACACAGAGCTTGGCTGAGCCATGCGATTCCCCTGCATGACAGGTGACGTGATTTGGACAGATTTCAAGGGGACGGAAGGAGGTCTCCATGGCTGCTAGGCCTGGTGACAGAAACAATGTTCCTCTGTACCCCAGTGGCTGGGGAACATGGGTGCGAAGGTGCTCGCGCACTCCTGCCCTGCTTGGGGGATCCTGCGGGTGGCTGGTTGGCCAAGGCTGGACTGGATGGACCACTGGCCTGATCCGGCAGGGCTCCTCTTGCGTTCCCCTGTGAAAGGCCTCTGTTTCCAAGGCTTTCCCCTCATGGCACATCAGCCTTCCCAAAAGACACGAGGGGTGGAGAGGCCCGATGCGTCTGGAAGCTGCTGCTCATTTTTGGGAGCTGCTGCTCTGTGCAGAGCATCCTGAGCCCCACTCACTCTGTGGCTTTGGAAGCGCATCTTTCAACTCTCCCGCTGGGCAAATGCCACCTCCTTGTATTCCGCTGCAGCGTCTCTCCTTGGTCGCTTCGTGCAGCCCTTCCAGGCCCCCATCTCCATATATTTTCCTGCAAGATCTTCCCATTCAACTGACCTTCTAATGAAACAACAGGCAATGCCTGTTGCCCTCTGCCATGACCAGCTCCCGGCAAAGCCACGATTTTTTATTTTTTATTTATTTTTCGATTTATATCCTGCCTTTTTCCTACAAAGGGCTCAAGGCAGCTTACATCTCCTCCTCCATCATATCCCCATAACAACAACCCTGTGAGGTAGGTTGGGCTGAGAGTCTGTGACTGGCCCAAAGTCACCCAGTTGGCTCCATGGCTGAGCAGGGACTCAAACCCAGATCGTCTGAGTCCCAGTCCCACACTCTTAACCACGACACCACACTGGCTCTCCATGACTACGAGGTCACCAAAGCTGCAGCATTTCCCCCTGTGTGTGTGTGTGTGTGTGTGTAGGCAAAGACGGCAAAAGCTGCTTGTCCAGCGCGCTTGTGCATCCCCACCTGCGCAGCTGCCAGATGCCCTCCAAGGGGCCCCAGCAGCGCCTTGGTGCGGCTGCCCATCTTCCCCCGTTGCAGTTCACTCTTTGCACAAGTAATTGGGCTCAGATCTCTCCACACACACAGAGAGACCAATACAGATACAGGGGCACATTTTATCCCCCGAGGCTTGTTGTGTGGTGTGAACCTGCCCACTGTGCACATTCAGCAGTCCCAATCCTCACATCGTCGCCATGTCAGGCTTGCAAATTCCTCTGCTCCGTGTCTGTTCCAATAGCAAGCAAGCGCCCCGAGTATCTTCTCCCACAGACTGGAAGTGCTCCATTTTGGGGGAAAACAGGCCTGCACCATGGCAGGCACTGCAAAGCATTTCATTCAGTGCTGCTGCAGTGAGTGAGCCCGTCACTTGCTCACTGCCGATCATTCGGTGGAATCGTCTGATCCCGAGGAGAAGGCGGAGGAGCGAGGGGAAGGGGCAGGCCTTCCAGGGGTCCGGGTTGCCCAGTGCGGTTCCCCAGGCTGAATGGGAGAACCGGCCTGCTTGGCAAAGGGTGGGAGGATTTTCAGGATGGGGAGGGGGGCAGATGTGGGAACCAGTCCCTGACCCAGTAAGGGAGCGACAGGAGAAACTGGGTGCCCAGTAAGAGGGCCTTTGCCAGTCCCGCCATCTTGCCCTCAAGCAGTGACAGCCACGCTGAGGGTGGAGGCGGAAGCTTCCCCGAAAGGGAGGGACCGAGGGAGCTTTCCCGTTCGGATCCAGCTCTCCACAGGGCAGAGGGTTCCCCCTCAGCACTGACAGGAGGCTGAAGGAATGAACTGCTGTAACTCGGTCAGACCCGTAACATTTAGAAGGTTATCAGGAGCCAACACTGCTCTGGCATCTGTTAGGTTTCAGGACATGCCCTGCCCTTGAAAGGAGTGTCTGAGTTTGATAACCAGAAGGAAGGAGGGAAGGAGCCACCTCACGACAGCAGCTGTGCTTTCGCATTCCCTCATTCAGGCTGTATTTCATTGCATTTTCCCCTCAACATTTCATCCACCAGAGCATTTTAACACTGCTTCCAGGACTGCTTCCTATTTCATGGAAGGGTGTTGCGATTCTGCCCCCACCCCCCCAACGGTCACAGCGACTGAAGGCAGAGCCAGGACAGGTCCACCTGCTGAAACGAAACTCCGGCCAAAGCCGCACCCCTCAAAACACACGCGAGAGTCCAGGGGGCGCCTCTGGCTCTCAGGCTCCCGCTGCTGCCCCCTCGAGAGGGACGTCCTGCAGGGGAAGGTAATACCAATGGCAGCAGCACCGGGAAAGTGCGGGAGGATTGAATGCAGGATCAGCTGGAGCACAGGGGTTCTGGGGAAGGCCGAGTGTGGAAGCAGCCGCAATGCCTGGAGAAACACACGTCTGGCACCTCCGTTTTTAACATTTCTATTCAATGAGCACTTTGGTCCTTCAGGGCGAGAGACAATACTCACATATTTGTGGCTTGTGGACCTCACTGGCTCGTCGTTTTTCTGCAAAGACAGAATTCGAGAATTAGAGCTGGAAGAGACCCTGGAGAAAGGCTGCCTTTTCCAAGGATCCAAGTCTTTTGGAACATAGAAGGCCGCAGTCAAATCCTTCTTAAGTCCCCTCCTGACCCACTTCAGGAGCAATTTGAGGCAAGAGACATTAGCAATTGGACGGCATACAAATTAGATAGATTGATTGATCTATCGATCGATCGATCCACATACAGGAGACTGGAAATCTGATTTTCCTAAAACAAACATGCAGAGGACTTGCAATGTCATGCCAAGGGCTGCCTGGAAGTGAGGAAGAGGGGCAGCCAGAGCTCACAAGGCAAGGAATGAGCCCCTTAAAATTGTAGTAGAAAAGATATAAAGGCTGTTAAAATTCAGAAGCATCCCCAAGACCTCACTAAAGTTAAATGCACCTTCACAGGTTCACTATCGGGCAACTACCCCAGGTGAGAAAATAAGGAGACTGATTCCAGGTGCTCTGTGTAGCTGGTGGAGTTTGGGGTGCTGCTGCTGTCCTGGGGGTTCCCTCTCCAATGTGGCTGGACACAGGGAGGCCGTTCCTGCGCAGGGGGCAGTGTGGAAGCCACACACGGCCTTCCTTCAGATCCTTCCCTGCTGCTGAAGCTACTTTCAGGGAGGCGCCTTTTGGGGCTGCCTCCCGCATGGAGGGGCACGATCCGCCCTCTTAGTGAGGCCCCCAACAGAGTGACGCATGGCCACATGCAGCCCAGCAAAGGCAGCCCCCGATTACTTACTGGTGAAGACGACGATGGCCACAACGAGCAGGGCCACAACGAGTGTAACCACAACCCCTATGACGACGCCAATGATCCACACATTCCCTAAAAGGGGACAAACGCGCGTCAGTGTGGGGCAGTGGCAGCCGTCCCAGCCAAATGCAGACACCCTGCGTGCCCCCCTCCCGCTGCAACACTCGCCCCCCAGGAACAGAACAGTGGCGGTCTGCGTTCCCAATTCGGCAGCAAACACCTGCAGAGAGGAAAGCGGCCACTCAGAAGCTTTGAGCTGTTTGCCGCCTCCTTTCAGTGGCAAATGCCCCACTTTTTGGCCACAACCCTGCCAAATTTCCGCAGTGCAGGGGCAGCAGCAACAGCAGCACCATGCAAGGCCACGTCCCCCCAGGCCACATATTATCCCCCCCCCAGACCGGTCTGTCTATTCAGTCCTGCATGGCTTTTATTAAGAAAGGCATCGCAGGGCCATCTGCAACGGTCTAACTTTGGCCATCCGAGAGCTGAACGGACCACATCCTTGCCGTGATTTCAGCCAGAGACGGAGCATCTCCTTCCAGGGACTAATCCTGCATCTCTCCTGCCAAGAATCACACCCTCCCTCCCCATTAACTTCAATCCCTTGCTTTGCACCCCGAACCACACGAGGGGCTCTTTTTGGATTCCTCCATCTCTCTTAGGGGAAACACAACTTCCACCCCCAACCTGCCGCTTCTCCCCTCCCCAGCCGTCTCACCTGCAGGCTCCTCCCAGGCCAAGACCAGAGGCTGTGACAGGGCGGCATGGTCCACACGGCACCGATAGAGGTCCCGCTCCTTGGGGTCTATGTCAATGCAGATCCAGATGTAGTAAGTCCCGTCTGCATTGGGGACCACTCGTCTACGGAAGGTCTCGTGTTCCCAGCTCTGCCCATCTCTTGTCCAGGTGGCGTCAATCTCCTTGGGGTAGAAACCGTGGGCCTGGCAGACGAGGGTTTCCATGTCCTCCGTGGATGCCTTGTGGCGAGTCAACTTCACTTTGGGGGGCTCTGCAAAGTGTGCAAACTCGGAGTTATAACCACTGGCAGAACCTCTCCAGCGACGGGCAGGATGGGGCGCATCTGTGTAGCAGGTCAGGATTCCCTGGGGCCATCCAGGCCCTCCCAACGCTCTCCTGAGAAGGGCTCCCCACTTTCAGTACGCCCAGGAAATGAAACATCTAAAGAAAGGGGTTCCCAGGCACTCGTATTTTTAACTTTTAAACATTAGAGCATGTGCAGTCCGGGGCGTGAGGACAAACCCTGCCTGGAGCCATCCCCTGCTTTGGGCTTCGGGAATAACCCTGCGCACGCTGGGGCTGAAGCCGTCCCTCTCGATCGACGGGCGGGAGCAGCACGCTGGCTCCCCAGACGGAGGGGCTGGGACTGCAGCTCTGGGGCTTGAGACGAGCTTTCAGGCTCCATGCTGCTTAAACGCCCCTTTTAGCACGGCTGCTCTGCCTTGCCTGGCCAGGGATTCCTGGAGAAGCCATCTCAGCACTGCCAACGAGCCTGTCCAGCAAGTCAGAGCCAAAAAACACGATGTGCCCAATGATTTCTGTACGTTTTATAGGAGGCAGTGGTTCCAAAGCATTCTACGTTTAGTCATTTTTCCCAGTTGTACCTTAAAAATGGCAAATAAACTCTGCACATGCTCAGATATACTCAGCAGGAGTGCTAACTTTTCAATGAGCTGGCAGGGATCACAAACTTGCAGAAACTTCCTCTCTCGCTTCGAGGAAGGAACTGGTGGGAAACGCTTTTCTGCTCCTCCCAGCTTGGGGATTCCTTAGCCCACCTGCCCCATTTCTCTTCCCCCCTTGGGGGGCATGTGGTGCAGAAGGACAGATGGGTCTGGACTTACTTGGAGGGCAGGAAAGGGCCCAATCCCCAGGCACGCAGGACAGTCGGGGGAAGGGGGTATTTGAGCCGAGAAATTAGTTGAGGCCCGGCTGACCCAAAGGGGGGAGCATTTGGTTTGACAGGTTCAGGGAGAGGCTCCCCACACACGCCCAGCACCCGCCCCACAGTTGCCCTCCTGCAACGGCCCTGCCCAACCACTGGGGGGCTCGGGGGCAGAGGGTCCCTGGAGGGGAGGAGCGGCCTCTGCACTTCGGGACCCTGCGTGGGCGGAGGAGCCCCACAAGCTGACAAGGGGCCTGAAGGGGCGACTCCCCAACCCTTCCCGCTTTCGTGTGCTGCTGCTCTTTGACCTCTGGTCAGGATGGAGAGCGCGAAAATCTGGGGGAGGAATTCGAAAGTGGAGCAGATGGAACATGGTTAATATTTCAAGATCCAATAAATACTATTTTTGTTGTTGTTAGTCGCGAAGTCGTGTCCGACCCACTGCGACCCCATGGACAACCTTCCTCCAGGCCTTCCTGTCCTCCACCATCTCCCAGAGTCCACTCAAGCTCACACCAACCGCCTCAGTGACTCCATCCAGCCACCTCATCCTCTGCCGTCCCCTCCTTCTTCTGCCATCTATTGTTCCCAGCATTAGAATATATTTACACTTAAAGGAATTCGGGAAGTATAGTGGGTGGCAAGCAAATTGGGAAAAATTTGAAATGATGTTGTATAATCCTTATTGTGAAGAATTAGATATATTAAAGGAAAAATATAAATTAAATTGGTAGACAATACTAGCAAGTTAGGAACTGATATCCCAAAAGATAGCCAAGAATTAAAGAAGAAAAATTATGAAATGTTAAAGAAGGATATAAAAGGTAAAATAGGAAAATATGAAAAGGTGAAATTATCATGTTTGGGAAGAATAGCAGTAACACAAATGAAAATTCTGCCAAAGATCAATTTCTTGTTTTGGACTATTCCGATCGGGTTTCATCATCAACAATTAAAGGAAACGCAGAAATTATTGGAGGTTTATTGTAATGGAGGGAAGAGAGCAAGAATAAGCAAAGCATTATGGTACGAATCACAAAAAAAGGAGGGATGGGTATTCCGGATGTTAAAAGTACTGGGTTGCAACCCAATTAAAGATGGTTCCAGATATTATAGCCCAAAGCAAAGAACTAAGATGGAGCGATATTGAATTAAAAGAATTAAGGGAAATAGGTGATCACTTAGAGATACACTGGTTTAAAAAGGATATTGAAAAGATTATTAATAGAATACAAAATCCCTCTTTAAAAAAATACGATGGAAGTATGGGAAAAATGGAGATAACAATTAATCCCGGGAATTTCTCCATTAACACCACCGGTTGAAATGGAGAAATTCCCAAAAACAGAATCAAAGGACTGGATTAATAAATTAAAAATAATCATATATACAAATGGGAAGACTGGAGAAATAAGATAAAAATTATAGCACTATTAAGGAATATGTTGACAGAGGCTAAATTAAACTGGTTAAATTTAATTCAGTTAGAAAAATGGATACAGATGGAGGATAAATTCAAAGAGGAAAAAAGACAATTAACAAAATTTGAAACCATTATGAAAGAATGTGAGATTGAGGAAGAATATACAAGTAAAGGAAAAATTACCAAAATCTTCAGGATATTAATGGAGTTAGGGGTTCAGACAAAAAGTTTAAAATCAATTTGGCAAATGGACATAGGTGAAAACAAGGATTGGAAGAATATTTGGAATAGAAGAGTATATATGTCAGTTAGAATGAAAGAACATGCATATGATATGGAGATGGTATTTAACACCAGCTAAGTTAAATCAAATTGATGATAAATAATGTATGTTGGAGATGTGGGAAAGGGATTGGAATTTATAAACATATGTGGTGGGATTGTGATAATATACAAAAGATATGGATTATGGTATTTAACAAAGTTAGAAAAATATTAGACATAGATTTAGAAATGTCACCGAGGGTTGTGTTATTGCTGCTGTTTGAAAAACAAGATATAAATGAAATTAAGAAAGAATTGATCCTAAATTTGATAATGGCAGCTAGATTAGTGATAGTTAAATGTTGGAAACAGAATTGGGTTACGCAAAGGCATGAATAGCATAATGAAATATGGAATATGATAATTAATGATAAACTGAAAACAGAAATAAAAAAATTAAGAAGGGTTAATAAAATCAAATAAATATAATGAAATTTGGGAAGATTTTGTAAAAGTATTGATAGAAGGTAAAGGATGTAAGCCTAATCAAGATTATGTGAATTTTTGGAGGGGATATGGATATAATTGAAGTATATTATATATTATTGTTATAATATGTGAAGTAAAATAGAGGTACTATTGGTCTCCTGGGTGGTGGTGGCACTGTAGTATTTCTTTTTTTATTCATTAGTTGGTTGTTTTGCGTCACATTATTAATATTATGATGTTTGCATTTGTATTTATTTTCTTTTCTGTATTTTAAAAAAAATTAAAAGGGGGGGAAGCAGCACTCCCCCCAGTACGGGCTGAAGTGGTACGCTCCTGCCCCCTTCCTGCTCTTGTCCAGTGATGAACCAGGGGAGCGGAGAAGACCTGCCCCCCAAGGCACCTCCGTCCCCCCCACACACCTCTCCTCTGCTGCAGGGTCTCATTCCTGTAGGCCAGGTATCTCCGCAGCCACTCAACGCAGGTCTCCTCCAGGTAGGTCTTGTATCCCTGAGCAATGGCAGGGTCTTTCTCCCACTTCCGCTTGGTATTTTGGGCTCCAGAATCGGCCGCCGTCCAGGTGAGGGTCTCCTTGTCGAAGCAGATATAGTCCCTCCCGTCGTAGCCGTACTGCATGTTTCCTCTGCTCCCATCGCTCCTCAGCTCACAGCCGTACATCCGCTGCCAGGTGTGGAGCCCTGGAAGGGAAGGCGAGTCAGGCGGGGAGCCCCATGGGCCACAGCTGAAGCCCAGGCAGAGTCCCAATCTCTGGGAACAGGCGGGACATAAAAATTCTTGTAATTATCATTTACCCCACAGGGGAGGTGGAGACAGTGCCTGGGCGAGGATGTGAGACCCCACATTGGAAATTGGGCTGCACCCGCCCCACATGCCTCCTGCTGCCCCCCAAGTGCTAAAGTTGTGATTGATCCAAAAATCCTGAGGCACCCGAAGGCCTGTCCCCGCTTCCCTCCCACTCCTTGACCCAGATGGCCCTTCCTCCTCCGCCTCCTCCAAGCCCTCAAAGCCCCCGCAGACTCTGCCCCCATGACTTCCATCATGCCCCCACAGCCACGTGTCATGCCCCACAAGGGGGGCTCAGGAAGACGTTTCCGCCTCAGGGGAGCTGGAGAGACACCGAGGCGTTGAACGACCCCCTTCTGCCCCACTGACCGCTGCACCTGCCAAATGGAGCCCGCCCTCGCACCCCCTGCCCCCCTCCCCCTGCTCTGAAGGAGACACTGTGCCCCCCCTCAGGACTGGTCTGTCAGGCACTCGCAGGCCCTGCCCCACGACCCACAAGGGCAAGGGGGCATCTCCCATCTCCCCCTCCCTGTCAGATCGTGACAACCTACTCAGGTTTTTTTCACTGAGGCAAGCCTGACACAGATCCTGCAGGTTCCTCCTTCCCCACTGTGGGAAAAGAAAAGCAAAATGGTGCATGTGGGGTGAGCTTCCGGGGAAGGCATCGATGCCGGTCACCCCTTTCTTCTCCAAGAAGGTCTGGGATGGAAAAGGCAAAACTGAGGGGTCTTCCCTCCCACAGACCCCTGGGGAATCCTGAAGAAAGGGGGGCGGCTTTTTGCATAGCTAAAAAAAGATCTCCTCCTTGGAAGTAGGAAACACACATCATCCCTTTATTGTCCGGGACCTGAAGTTCTGCCCGACTTCAAAATGGACCCCCTGAGCAGATGCAGCATGCAGGCTGCCCTCACCTAAGATGGCTCCCTCGAGCTCACAGCAGCCCCATCCGCTGCCGGGTGCCCCCCACATCTCCCCAAGCCAGACTGAACTGCCTCTCCCACAAACATAAGCGACATGAAAATGAACTGCATGATGACCATCTCTCTCAGCTGTTCTGTTCTTAATACAAATTATTTTGCAATTTTCAGACTTCTTTCTTCGAACTCAGACTGTGTGCAGGCTCTGAGATTCCTTCAATGGGGCCGCAGCCCTCGGCCCACTGGCTTCAGTGCAAGTCCCACTGAGCTCAGCTGAGGAGGCGGCAGAGGACCGGCTGTCCTAGCAGCACAAACACATGACCCCCCCCCCCCCCGGCCACCAGAGGAACCAGCAACTGCCTCTGATCAAAGCCTCCCACCTGCCCCTCGTGGCTTGACGTGGCCACGAGTTCCACTGCTGCCCTACGAAGGACACGCCATTGTGACACCGTGCTCTGTGCTGCAGTCGGGGGGGGGGCACGGCTGGGCGACCCTGAGAGCCAACCCAGCAGGGCCCCCAGGCGAGGCCCCGGATTGGCTCCCCTTCCCCACCATCGCCGCCTGCTTCTCCCCTGCCTCTCGCTCTGGCCTGGGCCAAGATCGTGTTGAGACTAAGCAGGAGAAGCTCTCACCTGGTTGCTCCCCAACTCTGTGAGGAGGAGGAGGGCAACTGGGAATGTGGGCTCTGAGAAGAGAGGATCACAGCAGAAGGGGGTCAGTGAGGGTGACTAGCTGCGGGGCCCCCAAAAGTGGGAGCCAGAACTGACCACACCACGTGTCACTCCGGGTGCTTCCCATCCACCGCTTCTAATCCCTTTTGGCCCAACGCTGAACGATGGGCATTTCTTCAAACAAAGGACCGTCATTGTTTCTGAGGCTCCATGGGAATTTGGGTGGGTTCATCTGCTCCGGCCTGCCATGCCCATTTGGACTCGCCACACGCACTGCTGCCCACCTCCCCGCAAGTCCATTCGCTGGAAAGGGGACAGAGTCGCAGTCAAGAACGGCTGAAGTCAGGGACCAGGGCTGCGTGTCGGAGCAGACGAGGGCATGTTCATGACCAGGCCAAAGCTCCAGAATGGGGAAGGCAAACGCGGCAGGGAGCTGGTCAGTGGGGACGGGCCAGGAGAAGGGGGACCCAGGCAGGTCGCAGGGTGGCAAATGAGCAGAGCAGATCTGGAGCGGCACAAGGGGGAACCAAACCAAGGCAGGACCTGGCAAGATGCAGGAGCGGAGAAATGCCTCGCTGGCAGGAAGAGCTGCACGGCCGAGGCAGCCCCTGGAGGGAGGGCTGGCGCTTACGGAGCTCTTCCCCAGGGGGCTGAGAGCTCCCACAGGGCCTGGGACCATCCTGCAAATGCTATGGCGGCTGTTCTGACATTGGCCACCAGGGGGCGCACCACAGGCTGCCCAGACCTGCCCGCCTTTCCTGCCACCAGAACAGGAAGTTCCCTGCAAGGCAAAGGTTGGGGGGATCCCGGCACTCCAAGAGCGAGGCTTATGCAGGGAAGGGGCTGATGCAAAGCGCTCCCCTGAGACCTTCTAGTTCAAGAAAACACACAATATAACTCTAATATAGAGAGTATTTCCTGCAACATGAACCCTAATGTTTCTGATGACCGCGCAGAAGTCAAAGGAGCTTCTGTGAGGGTATTTTGGAGAGATCAGCTCCACCCAAAATCCTGGGGATCCTGTTGCCCTGGCTGCTTCCCTGAGCCCCCCCCCCTTTTTCCTTACCTCTCATTCTCCAACGTGGGTTTTGAAGGGGCTACAGTTTCCTTTGGGGGGGGCAGAAACTATAATCCCCCTTCAGACTGGAATATTCCAGTCCTGGAGCCGCTTTTCCTCCCTTCAACATGACATCATGTTGGCCATTCCTGGGAATGCTATGGAAATCTCTGGGATTGTCTTCAAGAGGCTCCTCGGGCGATGCTGATCCTTCCTGGAGGCAGCCCTGGCTACCCTCCCTCTGCGGAGACCAAGTCCAGCTTTGCCCCTCCCTGGAAG
Organism: Varanus salvator macromaculatus; assembly: GCA_023646645.1. NCBI lineage: Eukaryota > Metazoa > Chordata > Lepidosauria > Squamata > Varanidae > Varanus > Varanus salvator. The sequence goes on from JAIXND010000809.1 coordinate 25,862, forward strand.
TCCCCACTGAACGGGCTTCCTGGGGACAGAGTTATCCTGGACAAGGAGAGGCAGCCGGAAGATCGGGACAAAAAGGGAAGGTTAGGCGACAGACACCAGAAGGGACGGACGTGGGCAAACTGGCCTCGAGCCCTTTGAAGCAGCGTCTCCACGGCTGGAGGCAGAGTATCTCATTCCCCCTCGCCAGAAGGGGAACCTGCAATGGTGGCCGGAAGCAGCACAGCGTCTGTTTGTGGACATTCTAAAGTCATGGCCTGACAGGAAAAACACCATGAAGGCCACTGTCTTGGCTGAAGAAACCTTCGGGTTAAGTTTCTCACACAAACCTGCCTGACAGAATTATTTAATTTGGGGGTCTGAAAAATAAACTGGACCTCAAAATATCTGAAAAAAATGCTTAACTATTTTCAAAAAGATCTACTCCCTATACATGTGTTAAATTTATCTTTGCTACTGAAGAACACTCACAAGCAACACTGTATATTTACATAAATCCACCTTGCCTGGAAGCATGCAAAATTAGTGGGGATTCCCCAAGCAAGGATGCTCCCAGTGGCAGCAATTCTGGACAGCGCCCCAAGAATCCAGACTTTTTTCCATGTTCTGGAGGCGGCAGAAGCTAAGAAGCGGGGCAAAATGCAGAGACACCGCAGAGACATGGGATCCACCCAAATTCCCAGGCATCTTGCTGCATAAAAGGAGTTGAATTTCCCAAGCAACCAGCCCCCAGGCTCAACGCATCCGGCAGCTCATTCTGACGGACTGTAGAGGCTTCAAAGGATATGGGGGGATCCGCTCGCCCCCAGTCTTGGGGGGCAAGAGAGACGGCGGGTGCCCACTGGACTTTGCCTCCACACAGAAGCCATGCCAGGCTCTCCAGTGCCGCCCGCAGTTTTGCAGGAGTGGCTTAAATTGGCTTTTAGAAATTTGCAAGTATTTGCAAAAACACACTTTGGGGAAGCAATGAAACTTTATCTAGCTCCCCAGGACAGCCTCTTCGAGGAACCCCTGGTGACCCTGGGAGGGACTGCTGGGGAGGCCCGTATTCCGAAAGCAGCTCCTGTGGTTTCAAAGCAAAAAAAAACCTGGAAGTGGAAAATTTAAAAAACGGTGGCAACTACAGCCACAACCACCATGAAGGGGGAGGGGAACCTCCGGGCTCCCGTGGGATACGAGCAGGAGGCCCGAGGAGGGGCAGGAGGGGGTGGAGTGCGGGGTCCGAAGGGCGGTGCCCCCTGCGATCAGGCCCCGCTGGGCCTTTGGTGCCATGGTCCGGGTTGACTGACAGATCTCTCCTCATGGCCACACCCATTGTCAGGCATTTTGGGTTTAATTTTCCACACCTTCCCAGTTGTTACTATTACACAGGAAGGGAGGAGATCTTAGGACCACTTCGTTCTTCTTTTCTACCTTAACCTAGTTGGTTTGATTGGGGTTTGAATGTGGATGGGAGGGGGGTTAAAAGACCCCATTGTGGACTGGGGCTGCTCTCAGCCAATGACGAAGGAAGATCCCCGGATGCAGCACCAGGGACTCCTGCAGTGATGAGGAATCTGCCTGTTTCATGGCTGAGCACTGCGTGGTCTCCATCACATTCCTCCTCACAACACCCCTCTGAGGTAGTCCAGATCACCACCTTTTTGTACATACAAAACTGAAAGCCAGAATGAGACAAATCAGGAAGGAAGGGGTGGGGATTGGGCCCTCTCCTCCTGTCAAATCCTCCCATCAGATTGAGCCAGGTGACGGGTGGGGGGCAGAATCCGGCTGAGACGCCAAGGCCAACAAGTCCCCCGATAAGCCAGGAAGTTGCCAGGTCCAAATTCCATGGGAAAGATCAGTGTACATGTTAATGGGCGGGAGACGGGCATTAATCGGAGGTTGTAGCATCAGGTTAAGACAGATCAGCTGAGAAGCCTCAAAGGCTCCAAGTGACCAGCCCTCAAAGAGGAGGACCCACCTTCAAGGTGTGGTTTGCTCTGTTCAGTTAGGAAGGAAAAGAGGGCGGTTTTTTTGGAATCAGCTTGGTGGCCTTTCTCTAATGCCGGGATTCCAGCTCTGCTTGCTTCTTACTTCCATGACTTCTGTAATCCTCCCTTTTTGTACCGCAAAGCCAGCCTGGCTGCTTGGCTTCAGCACAGTAAGGCCTCTTCCTTGCCCAGGTCTGCCTGGAAGGCGGGGAGAACGCCCAGGAAGGAGCGACCCCACAGCCCTTCAAGGACAGGGCCGAGAAGGCTGAGGACAACTCATTCTGCAAGTCAAGGGCGGAACTGCGGCATCAAGACACGCAAGGATGGGCCTCCCCTTGCTCAGGGTTTACCCGGAGCTCCTCCCATGGAGAGAGTGAAACACGGACACAAACCAAGCTGCTCCTTTTCCAAAAGACGCCATCTCCTGCTGCAGCATCCCGTGTTCCCGAGAGGTGGTGCCCCGGGACTTTCTCCTGGGAGGCTGAGCCCTCACCTCAAGAGGAGAGATCCACAAACCCTCCCAGGAAGCCCTAACAATTCTGGGAGCCCCCAAATTCTCTACACTCAGACCGAGCAGAACTCTGGATTGGGGTCCCCCACCAAAAAAGGGGCTCATTTCAGTTGCATCTTCTACTAAAACGGGAGACGGTGTTACCGTGACTTATCTTATTTCTCTGCTGCTCCACAGCTGAGGCGAAGAACTGAGCTGTATTGGCGAAATATCAAGCATGGAGCTCAATGAAGCTTGGAATAGTTGAGCTGAAACACGCAGCTTGCGGGAGAGGGAGCCGCACCAGGCCCAGAAACCGCAGGGTACAAGCAGGCATCCCTGGCCCTCCTGCGGGGCTGCATTCAAAGGTAGGCTGGACATGCTGAGTGGAGCCGGCTGGTGCCAGAGGTCAGACTAGATGGCCAGGAGGCCCCTCCTGCCTCACTCTGTTTCTATGTTTCTATATTGAGGTGGCTAAAACCTATTTTTGGCCAATTTCTTCATCAGTCATTGAGCATGTTCCCAGAGTGATCACTTCAAACAAGGGAAGGCAGTGCGGCAGGATGTTGTTGTTCAGTCGTTAAGTTTTGTCGGACTCTTTGTGACGCCACGGGGCAAAGCAGGCCAAGCCCCTCGGCCCTCCCCTGCCTCTCAGAGCCAGCTCAGATTCATGCCCGCTGCCTCGGTGACCCCATGCAGCCCCTTCTCCTTTGCCTTCGATCCTTCCCAGCATCAGGATGGCTCCAGCGAGAGGACATCAAGAGGCTCTTTAGTTCCTCTTCACATTCTGCCATTAGAGTGGTATTTTCTGTGTATCTGAGGTTGTTATTTCTCCAGGCAATCTTAATTCCGTCTTATGATTCCTCCAGCCTGACATTTCACATGATATATTCTGCGTATAAGTTAAATAAGCAGGGCGACAGTATACAGCCTTGCCAAACTCCTTTCCCAATTGTGAACCAATCAGTGGTTCCATGTCCAGTTCTCACTGTTGCTTCTTGATCCGCATATAGGTTTCTCAAGAGACAAATAAGATGATCTGGTACTCCCATCTCTTTAAGAACCTGCCACAATTTGTTGTGATCCACTCAATTAAAGGCTTTAGCATAGTCAATGAAGCAAAAGGAGATCATTTTTGGTACTCCCAAGCTTTCTCAATCCAGCGAATGTTGGCAATTTGATCTCTACTTCCTGTGCCTCTTCAAAACCCTGCCTATACTTCTAATAGTTCTCAGTTCTATATTACTTAAGACTAGCTTGCAGGATTTTGAACCTAACCTTGAACCTAGTGCACAAAATAAGTGCAATTGTGCAGTGGTTTGAACACTCTTTGGCATTGTCCTGCTTTGGGATTGGACCGTAAACTCACCTATTTCAATCCTGTGGCCACTGCTGAGTTTCCCAAATTTGCTGGCATATTGAGTGCAGCACTTTACAGCATCATCTTTTAGGATTTTGAATAGCTCTGCTGGAATCCCATCATCTCTGCTAGCTTTGTTGTTAATAATGCTTCCTAGGGCCAATTTGACTTCACGCTCCAGGATCTCTGGCTTGAGGTCAGCAATCACGCCATCCTGCTTATCAGGGACATTACGATCTTTCTTGTATAGCTCTTCCATGTAATCTTGCCACCTCTTCTTAATCTCTTCTGCCTCTGTCAGGTCCCTGCCATTTCTGCCCTTCATCCTGCCCATCTTTGCATGGGACGTTCCCTTGACAGTGCCAATTTTCTTGAAGAGACCTGTAGTCCTTCCCACCCTATTGTTTTCCTCTATATCTTTGCCATGTTCATTAAGATCTGATTTCTCCTCGCTGTTCCCTGGAAGTCTGCACTCACTTGGGTGTATCTTTCCCTTTCCAATCCCCTATGAGGAAAAGGGCATCCTTTTTGATGCTAATCCCAGGAGGTGCTGTAGGTTTTCATGGGGTTGTAGGGACAGGATATAGGATAAATTATTGGCAGGGGGAGGAATGAGATTTCTCCAATTCACCTTGTGCTGCATTTTCCCACCAGGCTGGAGGGAGCCCTGCCTGAGCTTCATTCAGGGCAGCGAAAGGCAGACTCGGTGTGGGGGGCAGCGAGGGCCCGTCCCCCAACCCTGCCAGGAGCTGCCTTGGGCTTCCTGAGCCTCCCCCACAGGTCACATGCCCGGCTGCCTGGCTGGCCTCTGCAATCCCCGTTTTGGCTGCTACAAGCAGTGGTACATTGGAGGGGGACCCGCAGCTGCTGAACTTTCAAAAATTGCGATTAAGAGGAAAACTGGCAGCCATGGGGAGCCCCTCCAACACGCTGCAGGGGCACTCGGGGGGGGGGGCCCGCTCACAGCTGCCAGAGACTATAGTGGGCTGCAGTCTGCAAGCTGTGGCCCCTCTTCTCCTGTCACGGATTGGGATCGGGGAATGAGGCACAGGAAGGTTTTCCCCACCAGCTGGCAGCCCAGTTCATTCTTACAGAAAACCTTCCCTGTAGGGCTGAGCTTCCGATCAAAAAGTGGGCTTCGATATTTGATTCCTGAATTCACAGGGAAGAGGAAAGCAGGCAAGGAAGGCCTCGGGGCTTGTGCTGGCCAGACCCCCATCACCCCCACCCCACCGAAATCCACCTGCCACCCTGGCCCTGCGGGGAGGATCCTGATGGCTTTTTCTATGGTAATGCTGTTTATTGGGATGTCATTAGAAGATCTGATGTTTTCTTGAGAGGATTTGGATACTGAGAGGGGAGATGGAAGGAAATCTATCAATGAGGGCTTGCTGATCACTCAAATTCAGAATATAGACTCTGGAAATGCTATGAATGTGCAAATGCAGAAGGGGACCTTTCCACGGGGCCCGGCTGCAGCCCCAGGAGCTGCTGCCCGGACACGGAAAGCCGGACTCACTGGGGTGAGCACAACGCAGGGAGCTTCGAAAGGGACTCGCCCTCCTATTCATTATTCGCATTTCAGAAATAAATGTTAATTGAGTGACCCACATGAAGCATTCCTAGCTTAGGGTCAGCCATACAATGAAAAGCTGCCTTTCCTTTCAATCCCTTTTACCCTCTGAAGACAAACATTTCAAGCAGGACGTGCAGTGCAGAGATTGTGGCGTCTGTGTATTTACTGGTTGGAAGAGGGGAGGGGAAGCTGTGGACTCTCCGTCCACTGGGAGAAATTTCCAGGCTCCGCACCTGTCTGCCTGGAAACAGCTTTGGGGGGCCACGCAGCCCCCTCCCCAGGGCCCCCCAGGCAATCCCTACCCACCCCGGTCTCCGTTTCCAGCATTCCTCCCTGCTCCATCCAGCCAACTCCCCACAGGCACCTGCCTCCAGGGGAGTCTCCCCAGGGAGGGCCAGGCAGAGCCAGAATCACGCCTGGGAGCCTCCCTGGAGAGGCCCAGCACTTCCCCACAAGGCCCTTCCGGGGCCCTCGCCCTGCCTCAGTCCCACCACTCTAAAAGGAGGGGTGTCCACAGAGGGCGCGTTCACACGCCACGAGGCGCCTCGCAGGGGGGCTCCCTTGCCCCCCACTTTCCTGTCCCAGAAGGAATTCTGAGCCCCGTCTGGATCCTCAGAGAAACGGGGCTCAGCTGCCAGGGCCACTTCCCCGAACATGGGAACCCTCCCTCTGGGAAGATCATGGAGGAGTGAGGAGACCTCGTCTTCTTCCGCTCATGCCCCCAGCCCCACCCAGCTCCCCCTGTCTGGGACGACCTGCACCCTCCCTCTGAGGAGAACGGGAGGCGTGTATGTTTTAATTTATTGTTGTAAGCCGCCCCGAGGCTTTATTGCGATGGGGCAGCATAGAAATGTTTTATAAATAAATAAATAAATAAATAAATGCCCCACAGCAACTGCACCCCTGGTTGTGGGGAGGGGGAAGAAGCTGCTGCCCTGGGTGGCCCCCCTCCCCTCCCTCCCAGCACCCCCTCCCCTCCCCCAGCCCCCGGAGAGGACAAGCAGGGGAGGGGGACGTGCCCCGCACTCCCGCGCTCCACTCACCCCCGCTCTGGTTGTAGTAGCCCCGCAGAGTCCCCAGGCCCACTCGGAACACCTGCTCAGAGTTCCGGAAGTTCTGGGTGTTCCGCTCCCAGTACTGGGGGTCGTCCGCGTCCACCTTCTCCATCCAGGGGACTCGAGGCAGGGCCTTCTTTGTGTCTATGTCGTACTGAACGAAGAGCTGGTCGTCCACGTACCCCACAGCGATGAACCGGGGCAGCCCCTGGCCGGGCTCCGACACCCCCGTGTAGAAGTAGCGCAGGGAGTGGGAGGAGGCGGCTGGAAGGGAAGGAGAAGGGCAGAGAAGGGGTCAGAAACGAGGGACGTGATGCGCACTGCCGGTCGGGACTCCCTGCGCCTCATCTTGCTCATTCATTCACTTAGAACATTTCCATACCGTTTGATCATCGGAATGGTCTCAATACACTTTATGCTTTATTTCATAGGAACCAGTCCTTGCACTCCATGTGAACCAAATGCAGGAACACGGCGATGAGCTTGGAGCAGCCCTGAGCCGGAGCAAGGAGCTTCCGCAGGCGGGTGGGAGAGGCCTTGGGAGGGGAAAGCTCGGGGGGGGATGGACCCCCGCGAAAGGGCTTCCCCCTAATCCAGCTGCACCAGGGGAAGCCCTCCCCCCCCAAGTCCAAAGAAGGTGCCAGGCAGAAGGAGGCCGTGTGGGGGCTTGAAGTGGGGGAAACAAGCTGGCGATTGAGCTGGGGACTGATAAGAAGATGCAGGGAGAGGAAAAAGAGCCAGTGGGGCAATTGGGGGGAAGGGGAGCAGGGAACCCTGGTGACCAAACATGTAAGGACAAACAGTGAGCGACTGGCTCAAGCTCACCCAGGCGACCGTCCCAGCCGGAGCAGGACCTGCATCCCGCCTCTCCCCGAGTCCCTTCCCGTGCCCACAGTGGCTCTCAGCGTGTGTCTAACCCCGGGGGGTGGGGGGAGAGCCCCATATGGCCAAGACAAGTGATCAAACTAACAAATGCAAAATTTCAGTCTCTTACACGTGGCCATAATTTTCTTAGGCCTGGCCCAAAAATCTACCTACCTACCTACCTACCTACCTACCAATCACACAGGCACAGCTTTCTTCCCAATTCCTTATTTCCTGCACTCTGGTTTTCACACTACGGCATGTTTTCCTCTGGCTTGGCAGAAAAGGTGAGCTACTTTCTTGCTTCCAAAATCATTCCCCTCCAGTTTCTTTAAACCATCTTTTTCTGGACTGCACAATGTACACATCATTGGCGAGTGTCGGTTTTTAAAGGAGTGGTTTGAAAACTGCCTTGTGATTTGAGCGCGTGACGACAAGGCTGGGTTTCGGAAGGCCTGGGAGAGGCAGAGCGGCGGGAGCAGGCGCTGGTGTGGAGGCAGGTCCTGCGGCTCAGCAGGTAGGGGCTGGTGGGTGGTTGGCAGTCCAGGGTCAGGGTCAGGGCGGCAGGCAGTCCAGTGTTATGCAGCTGAGAGGGAGCAGAGTCCAGAAACAGTCCAGGGAAGCAGTCACGGAAAGGGGGTCCAGGCAGAAGGGGGCAGAGCAGGGCCGGAACCGCTGGAGCAAGCGAGAGCACACAGGAGCAGGGCTGGAGCAGACTGGAACGAGGCAGGGGCTACCCAGAGCAAGGCAGGAGCAGCTGGAACCGGGCTCAGAGGTGCAGGGCCAGAGCCCAAGGAGCCCCCAGGACGACCTGCACTGCTGTGGGGAAGAGCAGCAGCGCAGGAAGCCTTTTCTGCGCCCCTCCAGGCCCTCCAGCTGCACTGCTTGATGGCTCCTCAGCTGCTCCCTCAAGAGCCTGCCAGGCGCTCCTGGTTCTGCTGCACCTGCAGCCTCACTCAGGCCCCGATCCTGGCAGCTTTATTCAAAGGAATTTGTGTGTGTGGAAAAATCATTTTGTTGGAGTCCGATCTATGGGGATCTGGGGGGGGGAGCGAACTGCTCAGTGAAAACCCCCCAGCTGCCCGTGCCAGTGCCCCCTGCTCCACCGAGGCCGAGCGGCACCTTGGAACGGCTGCCCTGCCCTCTGAGGGGGCACAAGCCAGGTCGCCACCAGCCGCGGGGCCAGCGCTGCCCCCCCCCACCTCCAGCAGGCCGCTCGGCTGCAGCGGGACATGCTGCGGGACCCCAGCCCGCCTGTGATTGCACCCATCTCCACCCCGAGCACGCCCACAATCACGCCTGCCTTTCCTGCACGAGTGCAACCACGGTTGTGGCCATCCCCCCCCCCCGAACGATCGCTATCGCACGATTATGGTTTGGACTCCCCCTCCTAACAATACCCCCCCATTAGTGTTCTGTACTGTACTTTGTTATCCTTTGTTAGTTTGTTTCAAATTTTTGTGATTAAAAAAATATTTACAGAACGGATTAACCTTATTTACATTGAACCGTCTGGGGAAATTTGACTAGGCTCACGACCAATTTGGCTCCCGACTAGAGTCGTGGAACAGATTAAGTTCGTGAGCCGAGGAACCACTGTATTTTGCCACTTCTGGTCAACAGACAGGATTCAATTCACACTATCAGGAACTTACTTTAAGGCTCTTCTTTCCCATCTTGAAGAACTAGAAACTTGCTTCCAAAGGAAACTGAAAAAGGGGGGAGGACGCGGGATCGCGTGTTCGGGGTCGCCCTGTGCTTGGGCGGTGAACACGGAACACACCAAGCCTGGCCGCGTCATTTCAGGCGCCCCCCAGTGGCGACCGGGAGCGCTGCAGCTCAGGTGGAATTTCGCCACCTTTCCCAGCCGTACCTTTAGCCAGATACGGGCAGGTCCAGAAAACGGAAGGCCTCCATTCTGGCTTGTCCTGCCTCCGTCCCCTGCCTGTGGCCTCCCTCTGACTCCACCGCTGCTCTGGCCACAGCTAAAGTGCTGGTGGGCAATGCTGGGGAGATGCCCTCCAGGGTTATGGGGCGGTCAAACAGAGGGAGCTGCAGGGGTCCAAGAACAGCTGGGGGCTTGAAAGGGAGAGGCTGCGGCTCAGGAAGGTCTGCCAGTGGGGAGGGGAAGACGCCTGGAGCAGCCTTTGGGGGGAAGAGAAGCCGCAAGAGGGGGAGAGCCTGCAAGAGGGATGGAGCTGCTGCTGGACCAGGCATAAGGCTGCCTCCCAAGCCCTCCCGCTGGGCAGAGAGAAACGGATTCCTAAGAGAGGCAGCTCTCTTGTTTCCCCTCTAATGGAATATTCTGCATCCTTGCTCGCCTTTCTGGCTCCTCTGATCGGCTTCTCTGTGCCTAAAATCCAGCCACATTCAGGGAAAAGGCGCACGCTGAGCAAGGAGCTGCTTTCTGGTGGCAGCAGAAGTGGCCGGAGGGAGCGGTCAGCTATTCTGTCCGCATTTGCCTAGCCACCCCAGCCATAGCAACAAACATTGGCTGAGTATTTCCTGCAGAATTTCCTGGGTGATCCTGCACACTGACAGGGAAGGCCTCCCCTCAACTTTGCCTAAAACCCCTGATACATTTTTCCCAGCAGTAAATTCCAGTGCATTCAGTAAGCCCAATTTCTGAACAAAACATGCTCAGAGAGATCCAGGCTCTTGTCCCCACTCAGTCGCAAAGATCACTGGGTAACTTGGGGCCAGTCCTAACTCTCAGCCTAGCAGCACGTAAAGAAAATGGATGAATAAAATAAATACGTAAATCTTCAAAGATCTGCCTAATTTGTAGCATTCCACAAAGATGATATCCCATGTCCTGACTCATATCCAACTCCGTAAGCAATCCAGGGACTTCACACTTGGGGGTTCTTGCCATGATGCGAGAATGTGGCAGTCTGGGTCTTGTAGGAATAAACAATGTTAGCTCAACAAACCATGGGCCACTGACCCACAGCCCGGGGATGAATGTCCCTGCATCGTTGACAAAACTACATGTCCAGCACCAGCTACTGGCACGCAGAGAGTCAGCCCCGGTTAACTCTCTCTGGGTTATTCAAATTACACTGGGCCCGACTTATTTTTCCTTACCTTCCTGAGAAATGGCAGATCGCCAAGTGCACACGGTGTGGGAAAAAGGCTTTTGCAGCCTGAGGAAGCAACACGGGGCTCTGCTTGAGACCCAGCGGCAGATGCTTGCCTTGCAGGTTTGGACAGCAGAGCAGAAGCGATTTTTCCTGCCAGGCTGCCTCATCCTCCACCATCCCCACCACAATCTCAGGTAAAACAGAGAGAACAAGGAGGAGCTGCACCTTTCAAGAGGGGCTCAAAAGCAATTAGGGGGCTCAGCTCCGAGATCCAGATGAAAAGCAGGAAAATGATCGGGGAGGAAGAGCCTCAAGACCACAGGAGCGGCTGCTCTCAGGCCCGGCTCCAGCGATCGCGTCTTTCAGAAATCGCTGCCACTCTGCTTCCCCTTCTGCTTTCTGTGATCGTCAAGTGAGAGCAGAGGGGAGCCGGAAACCACTTCAAAGACGCAGGCCCAGCCCTGCCTCGAGTGGAGGCTTCCCTGTTTGAACAGCGGCAGCTCTGAACTGCTTTGCCTTTGGTTGAAAGCACAAATGCGTCATGTCTGCAGCCAGGACTGGCAGAACCCCGAGAGGCGGGGTGACTGCTTGAGCCCAGGCCTGGCCGACTCAGATGCGTGTCCCCACGGAGGCTGGGAAAGGGGTGAAGGCGAGTGCAGGGGAAGGGAGAGGCAGCTAACGCACAGCACGAGGACAGCCTTCCCCAACCGCATCAGGCATCTGAGAAAGGGGCGTGTGAACCCCCAGGACCGACAATGCGCAGATTCCCAGCTTTCAGTCCGGAGAAAACACAGATCTCTCCTCCTCATGGAACTGAAGACGGGGACAAAATCAGTTGTCCTCTCCTGCCTGCCCATTTAGTGAGAAATTCAACAGCTCCCACTTCTCCTTCCTTTTTCCTTTGAAACGTATTTAGAAACGTATTTAGACGTTTTGAACACAAAAAAGGACAAAACTGAAGCTACATATCTGCATCTGTTGTACTTCTGGCGCATCTTGAAAAAACTAGACGCACGGGGAAGGCAATTCTGAGGAAAGTTGAATGCAAAAGAGGAGGAGGAAGACCGTGCATGCGATGGAGCGACTCTTCCGGCTGAGCGGGGCTGTCCAGGCAGGGCCTTCTGCGGGGCCCTCACCCACGGGGCCCCCGAATGGGGACGACTGCACGGCACAAGACAACACCCAATTCAGACATGGGGGAATTTCGGGTATCTGATTTTGGGCAGTGGTGCGTCTACCAAATAAACACAAGGCAGGAAGCAAAGATGGGAGTTTGTGATCTTCCCATTCAGGTCTCATTAGTGTATTTTTCCCCTGAAAGTATGAATATTTTAAGAATTATCTTGATGGCATGTGCAGATAAAGATCACTATTCTACCCATATTGCAGGAAAGAGGGCTGTGGCTGAAAAGGTGCCGGTTACACCAGCCCTGCAAGGTAGGCTACCGTTGTTCCTCCCACAGAGGTGGGTGTGGGTGTGAATACAGGACAGGGCAACCCTGGGAGATGCAGGTGGAGCTGGGCCTGGATTGCCACAGCAGGGCAAGTGACAGCCCTGCAGGGTTTCTTCCGGCGCTGCTATGGAGCTGTGTGAGAACCTGCCCTGCTGAGCCCCCAGAGGTGGCCAAGGGGCCCCCTCTCCGTCTCCCCCTCTCGGGGCGTCTGGCCTGGAGCAGAGTCCGCATGCCAGGCGGCTCCAAGCAGGCCGGCGGTTTGCAGGCACGGCCAGATCCCGCGCAAGGGGCGTCTTCGCTTGCACAGCGCAGCCCGATCCCGGGATCAAAGACTGAAGCGAGGTGGGCACACGAGGAATGACGCTCCCACCCGAGGGCAACCCCCAGGGTGCGCAGGGCGGCCCGTGGGGGAGAGAAATACGCACTTCGGGGATGGCTGTCCAAAGCGCCCGAGAAAGAGGCTGCCCGGCCCCTTGCTCCTCCGGAGCGCTTTGTCTTCCCCCGTTGCAGCTCCTCGTGGAGCAGGAAGCCCGAAAAGCACAAACAGGCGCCGAGTCGCCGCCCGCCCCTCCCGCTGCTTCCGCAGCCATTTTCATGGCAAGTTCTTAAGAGAAGGGGGCATTGCCCATAACGTTCAATACCTCACGAACATTTAGATGGGGGAGATCCCTCAATCCAGGGAAGCCCTAACTCAGGAAACGAGAGGCAGCGCCGCCTACTGGTTGGAGTGTGGCGCTAGGACTCGGGAGATCCGGATTCTGGGCCCGTCCGTTACGAACCGACCTCACTGCGCGACTTTCGGCCGGTCACGGACTCCCAACCTCACCTCACAGGGTTGTAAGGATCAAGCCGAGAAGATCATGCCACCCACCTGGCTTATTTTTATTTTTATTCTTTTGTCGATTAGTGGATCTACCTCGTTCTTCTCGCCATGTATTTAGCAGCCCGATCCCGACGCGCTTTTCCGGGAAGGGGGACCGGGGACCCCAAACCATTTCCAGCGCTGGGGGCGCCAGCAGGCGCGGCGGGGCGGAAGCGGATCGACAGCGGGCTGAGCCCGGTTTACACTGCCGGGTAACCCGAGCAAGAAGCCGATGCACCGCAACACCGAGAGGCGGCCCGGCCCCCACGGGCCCTCGGGGCCAATTCGGGGCGCCGCAGCGACTCACCGGAGCAGAGGGCCGCCCTGAGGGCCGCCGCCCACAGGAAAAGGCCGAGCAGCCACGGGCGCCGCATCCCCGCCGGGTGTCCCGCGCGTCCCTTCGCTCTCTCGGATTTAATTCCAGGCAGGAGAAGCGCGCCCGTCTGGCCGCTTCCGCGCGCCGCTCCGCTCCGCTCCGCCGAGGAGGAGGGGCTCCGGCCAGCGGCGTCGGTGGCAAAATTCCGGATTGGCCGAGGGGGAATTTCCGACCAATCGGAGAAACGCTGCCCGTGTCGCGCGCAGTTGCCGGCAGAAGGTCCTGTCGGCAGCCTGCGAGCGCCGGAAAGGAAAGCGAAACTTCGCAGCTCGGGGAATTCCCCCCCCCCGAGGAGCCTCGGCGCGGGGCGGGGGGGGGGGAGGCCTTCCCAGAGGCCGCAGCGCCTGATGGGGGACCCAGGCCCGGGGAGGTGGGAGCCTGAACATCTGGCTGCTGAAAGCCTGAGACAGTGGGAAGAGCTTAGATCTGATCAGGAATCCAGCCGCCAGTGCTGCTCCCCAGGAATGCCTTGGGATCGCTAATGCACCTCTCCTGAAGGCCGTCCCTTGGGGGCACACCTGGGACATGCCAAAGTTTGCCTGTCCTGAAGGCCCTTCTTATTGTGTTGCCTTGCCTTAATCCATTCAACCCTCTGTTTTTCTCCCATGTGTCAACAGCAAGATGCCTGCCTGATTCCCTCTCCTGATCCCCCCTTCTCCAAGCTGTGAATGAGGTCAAGAAATTATAGAAGTGCCCTGTACAGACTCCGCCTTGGGAGTCCCTTGGGGGCTGCATAGCGGCCTCCACCCACCTCCTGCCCTGTGCCCTCTCTTGGCCCAGGAAACCTCCTGCCCTGTGCAGGAACAGGCGGGGGGGGAGTGACCCCCCTCCCCAACCACACACCCTCCGCAAAGCCGCATTCCCAGCAAAACGTCACCCTCGGGGCAAACCAACACCTAAGCAAAGCAGACCTCTCTCCCTTGGGGAAAAAGAGCAACATTCTCGAAGGAAAACCCCGCACAGTTTCTTCCAACGGGAGGAGCCTTTGGGGCTGCTGAGACCCTGGAGTTCGGGGTTAGGGACCAAAAGGCAGCATAAACCAAGTGACGGCCCCCTGATGCGCAGGCACCTGTCAAGCGCCGGCGGGGGGGGAGGGGGGACGGGGACCCACAACAGAATTTCACAGGCCTGCTTCAGCAGATCTAGATGTGGGGCGGGCAGTGGGGAGCTGGACTTGCAAGAGGGATCGGTGATCGGGTCAGGAACCCAACCTCAACTCTAAAGCTGTCCTTTCTGTTCGCGGGTTCGCCAAATTTTGCGGGTACCACGCTGAAATCCCAAAATGGAGCTTGGGTGACACGACAGACCAAACAAGGAAAAATTGTTTTGCAACCTGTTCCTCTCCCGCCCGGGCGGCCCCGCAGCGCCCCCTGCTGGCCGCTGCAGCGGAGGCGGAAATCGGGCGCTTTCCTGGAAATCACGAGCGACCCGACGCGAAGGGAAGAGGCAAACCCGCCCTCGCCCCCCCGCGGGGCTTTCCGGGTGCCTGCAGTCCAAGCCGAGGGATAAAGGGCAATTATGGAACTAAAAAGGGCAAACATGACGTCCATTTGATGTGTGCCTGTGATAGCTCTGGCTATTGGGCCATGTCAAAAGAAATACAGCAATATTGCATGTATTATACATGATACAAATATATTCTAGGCTGCTAGTTCAGGAATGAAAGCTTTCGGGTTACACAGAACTCTTCATCCGGCCATGTGTCAGCCCAGCGTCACATCAAAAGTTAGCCTGCAGTTAGCAAACAGGATCTTTGCACTTGGTTCTTCATAGAAAAGCTGAGGGTTCATTTCAAAGTCCCAGCCCTGATTCCTTAGCGGACATTTCTCAGCCTGCACCCATCAGTGAATCTCAGTGCAGGTGGAAACCTCAGGCTGCTATGCTGCACAGCATCAGATGTGGGATCTGCCCTAGGCCAGGTGCACAAGAGTGCCTCTGAACATAGGAAGAGTGTCTTCATGTTGCCATAGATTAACCACCACTGCCAATATTCGCATATCTGAGATCTGGACAGCAGTGATTCCAAGCCAGGGGGTGCTGCTTAGGGGCAGGTCAAGCCCCAGAACCTCTTCCCCTGGACCAAACCACCCGTGTTCATGCCAAGACCCGGGAGCGAGTGACTCGTCCAAAGTCACCCCGTGAGCTTCATGGCTGAGTGGGGACTAGAACCCCACAACCCCTGAGCCCCAGCCCGATGCTCTAACCACTGTGCCACACTGACTTTCAATATGCTGCATTCATTCTAAACAACAACAACAAATAATCAACATTGCTTGCTAATTTATTTACTTACAATACCACCAAATACTAAGAAAAATCCCTAAATGATTCCATATGTTACAATCCCCACTAAAAACTATGCTAACAGTAATAGCAGCAACTCAGAGCCACGCACAAAACCAGCAAGGCCGATGGATGGTGGGGCGGGCAAAGGGTTGGTGAGCAGGCGCTTTCCAGAGGTGCCTAAAGAATATACATTTTTTCTGCCTTTTCCCGACAGGGAGCCCCACCTCCGGGAGGACCAGCCACTGAGGCGCCGCATGGCGAGCGCCCGATGGCTTGGGCGCAACCAGCATGGGCTCCTCCGGGGTCCTGCCGGCCAGCCGGGTGCCTGCAAGGGGAGTCGGGCCACTGGATGTGCTGCTCCGGAGCGGTTTCGGCACGGCGACGCCGACTGTGGACATGGCTTGGTGGCTGATCGGCCCCTGGAGGTTCTGCCCCAACGCCTCCGTGGTGCGGCTGCGTGTCCCAGGAGCGCCGTGGCTG
Source organism: Varanus salvator macromaculatus (assembly GCA_023646645.1). Classification (NCBI taxonomy): domain Eukaryota; kingdom Metazoa; phylum Chordata; class Lepidosauria; order Squamata; family Varanidae; genus Varanus; species Varanus salvator. Next base: position 41,718 of record JAIXND010000809.1, read on the forward strand.
CGCCCTTTGCGCCAGCGAGGCTTCTGGCCGGCCCACACAGGGCACCTCACGGCAGCCCAGCGCCTGGGCAGGGCTACGCCTCCCCGGCATGCAGGCTTCCTCTTGGCCTGCCGCCCCCCAAGATGGGGCTGAGCAGCGGGGGGCGCCCGCGGATGACCCGGAATGCCGCTGCGCAACTGGCTGTGCTCCGAGTCCGGTCCGCGCAGGACAGCGCAAAGAGGCGCAAAGGAAGGGTGCTCCGTGCGCGGCACAAGGGCCCCGATCCCGGGTGGGGGTCGCACAGCGCAGGGACTCGGACTTGGCTCTGCAACGAACCAGCCCCGAGTCTGGGGACCGAGCCCAAGAATCCTTCGGCGTGGATTCCTGCATACCCCTTCTGCGCTCCAATTGTGGGGCGCCCTGCATGGAGCCCAAGGGCAGGTCAGCCCAATTCGGGAACGGGCACGGCTGGCCATTGAGGCCCCCAGACCCTCCATGGCAAAGATGGAACAGGAACTGCCCCCAACTAGATGCTCCATCAAGGCGAGGGGAGCCCATTTGGAGCAGGGAATGGCCGGTTGCAGCCCCTGGGAGCTCCTGGACCATCAGATCCGTCCCCGATCAGGATGCAGTTCCGGTTCCCAGACAATTCTCCCGGATCGTCCGCCATGCAGCCGGCTGAAGCCACCCAGGGCTGCTCCCTGGAACCGGCCCCACAAGTACATGTTGGACCCTGCGGAACAGCATGTCCGACTCCCATGAAGGCCATCCAGGGGGATTCCCAGGCCAGCGCTGCCAAAGCCACTGCGCTCCAGCAGCAGCAAGGGGGCTGCGCTCCGTCCTTCTCCCCAGGAGGGCTGACCCATGACCGGCTTGTCCTCAAGCCAGCCTGAATCCATATAAGCTGGCCCAGGCACCCAACAGACCCATGCATCAGGCTCTGCTTTTGGGCAAACTGATGACAAGCATATTTTTATTACACTGGCCACAGTATTTACTTTTCTTAAAAGCACTTGATTGTATTTTTCGCACGTGACGGTGTTCTTCCTATAAACATGGACAGAGCTGCACGCAGAGGCGCATCGGCCAGATTACTGGATTGTGCTGTTTCGCACCAGGGACCAGGTTCCCACAACCTGACAACTCCTTGTGGGCACCAACCGCGCAGGGTCATCGCGTCATGCAACCCGGACCGCTCCCTGCATGGCGGCTAGTTGGGGGCAGCCGGGTCCGTGCTGGAGGCGATCTATGGGGTGGGGGAGCGAACCGCTCAGCAAGAGCAGCAACCCCCCGGCTGCCCGTGCCACTGCCCCCTGCTGCACCGAAGCCCGAGCGGCACCTTGGAGTGGCTGCCCTGCCCTCTGGGGGGCACAAGCCAGGTCGCCACCAGCCGCGGGGCCAGCGCTGCCCCATGGGTGCTTGCAGCCCCCCCGCCATCAGCAGGCCGCTCGGCTGCCGTGGGACCTGCTGCCGGAGGGACTCCCAGGGCGCTCGGGCTGCAGGCTCCACAGCAGTGGCAGAGCGTGGCCCTCGCTGCCTGGCGCAGCCCCGTGTTCGCCCGCTGGCCTCTCCGGCGGCCTCGCCTCCCGCCCATTCCGCTGCCTGGCCGTCCGGATCACAGTGCGCATCTTAAGCAACTCGCTGCCGAACTCTTCCGAAAGCTAACTTGCATTTTGTGCACAATGAAGAGCTTTCCTCCTCGCGAGGAATCCTGGCCCTTGCAGATCCTTTCCCCACAGCCTCAAAGACCCACTTAGCCCAAGGCCGGGGGCCAGCGAGGGGCAAAGCAAAGCGCACCTGAGCAGCTACTCCCAAGGAGTTGCTGTGCTGCGTGAATGCAGTCCGAGCGAGGAACCATTTGTACAAGTGTGGGAGGAGGATGAGGCTGTTATACGCTATGAACTGCTACACGTCCTGGTAAAGAAAGAATGTAAGCCGCGCGTACTGATTGGGTGAAAACCAGGGGAGGGGAAGAATAAATAAACGGTGGCGTGAAGGAGAGAAAAAAGATAGAGAGAGCGCACGCGCACACCTCCCGAGGAAAGTTGTCTCAAGTGTTTTTCTTCGCTCGAACCCAAGGCCTTCTCCCGCGCCTCCGGCCGGCCCGGATGCGCACCACAGGTGGTGACCCCGACGTGATGCTTGTTTGAAGCCGTCGCCACCTCCCATTCCAGTCCTCACCGACCGGTTTTTGGTCTCCTGGCGCCAGACATTCATTCCGACAACGGAAATTCGTGAGTGACTCCCTTCTTTTCTTTGCAACGATGGGTTCGGGCCTTTCCTCTGAGCAAACCAACTACGCGGCTGAACTGCATCGCCTCCTGACTAAAAACGGACATAGCTGTTCTCGTCAGGATGTCACAGAACTTGTTAGGGTACTTGATGATTACTGCCCTTGGCTGCCAAGGGAGGGCACATATAGTTTAAAGGACTGGATGAGAGTTGGAGCAAATTTACAAGGGCACCCAAAGGTCACTCCAACCCACCTTTTACCTGGTGCAAGGTGCGATCCTGCCTGAGTGGCCTCACCCCAGTGAACATCTATTGGGCGGGTAAGATTGAGGCGGCCGCTAGTCTTCCGCCTCTTCCGCAAATACTCCCGCCTTTGCAGAGGGACGCCATCAAGTTAGGAGGCCCAGAAGCGGGGTAAAAGACCGGCAGGGAGTGGTCTCCATCAAAGAGAGACCGCCCAACCCACAAGAAAAGGGATTGCCTGAATGCGCCCCGTTTCCGCCTACGAGTGCCTCCGCTCCCTCGTTGCCGCAGCCGGCAGACATATATGTTTCCCCGGTGCGTGTAGCACTTGTGGATCATGTAGCCGCCTTTCCTGTCATCCGAGGAGCCCCAGGGGTGGGGGACCAGCCAGCTCAGCCGGATCGGTACGAAACCGTAGGATACAGAGTGATTAAGGACTTTGCAAAGAGCGTTCGTGAACATGGTCACCATGCTCCCTTCACTAAGGCCTTATTGGCCTCGTTGAGCACTAGTAACATGCTGCCATATGATTGGAAACACCTTGCGCAGGCAGTCCTGCAACCCGCTGACAATTTGGTCTTTCTCCAAGCCTGGAGGCAAGCTACAATTGATCACATTGCTGCACGGGGTGCTGCTGCTGCAGTCATCAACTTGGATCGGTGGCTGGGGGAGGGCCAGCAAGCTCTGCCACAGCGCAATTTGCCCTGACTGATGTGGAGTTGCAAGCTGTTGGGGAATTGGTTGTGAGGGCGTGGGCCAAGATCCCAGCGAAGGGAGACATGGCAGCGGGAGCATTTTCATCTGTTCGCCAGGGTCCCAAAGAGCCATACAGTGATTTTGTGAACAGGCTCATTACAGCAGCAAAGAGGCAGGTTGACAATGTAACTGCTAGGAAAATGCTGGTGAAACAGCTCGCATATGAAAACGCTAATGCCGATTGCAAAGCAGCTTTGGCACCTGTCTACCCAGACAACAGTACCGATATAACAAGAATGATTAAGGTGTGTCAAAATGTCGGTACTCAGACTTACAAAGCGCAAATCATGGCTGCTGCTACTGCCTCGGTCAGGATGGCACAGGGTGGGGCAGCACAAAATGGCGGAGCCGAAAAACGTTGTTTAAATGCAACAAAGTGGGCCATTTCCGCTCTGCTTGTCCCCAGAACGAGCGCCGCCCACAAACGCCACCCGCCAAATGCCCTATTTGCAAAACGGGATTTCACTGGGCAAACCAATGCCGGTCCCGTCCAGGGGGCGGAGATGCAACATACCAGACATGCCCGGAGGCGGGAAACTGGGCAACGGGCCAAGCCCAGGCCCCGGAGAAACAATAGGGCAAACTGTGGCAGCATTGGATCCATCTTCCGCCTTCACTGCACAGTCTTCACAGCACAACAGTGGCCCACCTTGGCCAGAGCTGCAATTATGGGCGGAAGAGGCAGTGTCTTTGCCGCAACCAGGACTTGTGTACAGTGTTAAGGTCCGCATCCATGGCTCCATGCCAAAAGGGACTGTGGGTGTTGTAACTCCCAGGGCGGAAGTGACGTTTGCAGGAATGCATGTTGCTCCAGCGGTCGTTACTGACCCTGACACTGATGTCTTTTACTTAGCAGTGTGGTCCAACCAGCCTGACTTTGTCAGAAAAGGAGATCTGATGGCATATGTTGTATTTTTGAAAACAGAAGTAGTTTCTCCTCTTGGCACAGCAGCTTTTCCGGTGTACACCATAACCTCGCAGGAACGGCCTTCCTTGGTCCTGGACATGGGCGGCCACCCAGTTGCGGGACTCATTGACACGGGAGCGGATGTCACCATCGTAGCGGAAAAGGACTGGCCTCAGGAGTGGTCTACCTTCCCTGCTCCAGCAGTGCAGGGTGTGGGTGGCACTTCGCTTGCGCGGAAGGCTGCCAAACCTGTATCCTTCAAGTCACCCTCCGGTAAAACAGTTTGCCTGCAACCGCATGTTCTTGATGTACCCTGCTCCCTATGGGGAGGGATTTGCTGGCACAAGGAACTGCAGAGCTTCATACAAATTTTTGATAGGGGCCTTCGCCATCCAACCAGCTGTGGCAGAGAAGATCACTTGGCTTCCTGGACCGTCTGTCTGGGTGGATCAGTGGTCACTGCCAGTGCACAAGCTCCATGCAGCGGAAGCCCTAGTAAAGGAGCAACTGGAACTGGGACATATCCAGCCTTCTACTTCTCTATGGAACAATGAACAATTGTCTGCTCAATGGGCAGAGTTGGCTGCTGTGATTTTGGCATTCACCTGTTTTCAGGACTGCAGTTTTAACCTTATAGTGGACACTCAGTATGTTTACCGAGCTCTTCTTTCCCTCACAAATGCATATATCACCCTGCAATTGATACTAACTTGATGTCTTTATTTTGTCAGCTTCAGCAGGAACTTTCGTCACGCAGGCATCCATTCTTCGTAGCGCACATACGCTCACACACTATTCTTCCTGGACCTTTGACGGAGGGCAATGCCCGTGCGGATGAGGCCCTTCGGAGCGAGGACTCGCCGGAAACACCAATGTGCGCTGCCGTATTGGACACAGCGTTGGAGGCTCATCAGATGCTGCATTTGCCAGCTAACGTATTGCACAAACGGTTTCAGACGCCTTAGTGCGCAACTAGAGCGTCTGGCTAACACCTCCGTCCATGGCCTCAGTGCCTTGCAGGGCGAGGTGGAGTCTTTAGCCCAGGAGGTGCTTCAGCACAGACTGGCGCTGGATTACCTTTTGAGCAGAGAAGGAGGTCTCTGCGTGTGGCTAAATACCACCTGCTGTCATTATGTGAATCACTCCGGAGATATTGAAACAGATATTTCCAAACTCCAGGGAATCTCGAGAGCTATACGGGGCACATATAGCTCAGGTGGAGACTGGTGGTCTCGCCTATGGTCCTGGCTCCCTGGCTTTGGTTGGCTGAAAACATTGCTCATGTCTGCTATTATTTTAGTAGCTGTCTTAGTCACGCTTTGCTGCTTTATTCAATGCATTCCCTCATTGATTGCCATGTGCCAAAACTGTTTTGAGTCTAGTGTTCCAAGACGCCCAGGTGGTGTTGCGGCCTTTGCAACAGGCTATGCACCGGTCTGCGCTGATGACTGGTCCCAGTCAGGCTTGCTTGAAGCGCATGCAGAGCTGCAAGAATGGCCAGACGATTGCTACGACTGGGAAAAGATGACGATGTTGAAGGAGTGACCTAGCACAGAGGGGCATCATTACCAGCAAAGACACAGCTTCCAGCATGCTAGACAGCAGCCTGCTTGATATGTAGTTAGCTGATTTACCGCATACGCGTTATGTGATTGCCAGTTGTCTTCAGATTTTATATTGTTAACAATGTTAACGAAAAATCAGTTTTTATATTTTTTAACTAACATTTTGTAACAAGAAAAGGGGACATGTGGGAGGAGGATGAGGCTGTTATACGCTATGAACTGCTACACGTCCTGATAAAGAAAGAATGTTAGCCGCGTGTACTGATTGGATGTAAACAGGGGAGGGAAAGAATAAATAAACGGTGGCGTGACGGTGAGAAAAAGAGGGAAAGAGAGGAAAAAGAGCAGAGCGCGCGCACGCACACCTCCCGAGGAAAAGTGGTCTCAAGTGTCTTTCTTCGCCCGAACCCAAGGCCTTTTCCCGCGACTCCAGCCAGCCCGGAGGCGCACCACATACAAGATGGAAAGAAAGACTGTCGCTTCCCCTGGGAGATCATGGGAAGCGAGGGGGGGCATGGTTCTTCCACTAAACTATGCCCCCCCCAAACTCAGACAAGCATCAAGTGTTGGATATGAGGCAAAGGCCATTTCTTTTTCGTGTCTGTTTCCTTCATGAAAAGGAATAAAGAGGAGGAAACAAGACGCTCCATGCAATAACTCGCACTATTATTGGTATTGCCAAGCTGCGTCCCCTTCCAGGACAGAGGAATATTCAGGGCGATGCTTTTCCGCCACACACTTTCTGCACCGAGAGAAGCCACACTGTGTCTCTCGTGCAAATTCAGCAAACCTGCCTGTTTCGCATGCTGCTGCTTCTGGTCAACAGAAAGGATTCAATTCACACTACCAGGAACTTGCTTTAAGGCTTTTTTATCCATCTTGAAGAACTAGAAACTTGCTTCCAAAGGAAACAGTGACCGAAAAAGGGGGGAGGAAGCGGGATCGCGTGTTCGGGGTCGCCCTGTGCTTGGGCGGTGAACACGGAACACACCAAGCCTGGCCGCGTCTTCATTTCAGGCGCCCCCCAGTGGCGACCGGGAGCGCTGCAGCTCAGGTGGAATTTCGCCACCTTTCCCAGCCGTACCTTTAGCCCGATATGGGCAGGTCCAGAAAATGGAAGGCATCCGTTCTGGCTTGTCCTGCCTCCGTCCTCTGCCTGTGGCCTGCCTCTGCCAGCGGCTGACGTGCTGGTGGGCTATGCTGGGGAGATGCCCTCCAGGGCCTGCCCAGGGTTCTGGGGCGGCCAACCAGAGGGAGCTGCAGGGGTCCAAGAACAGCTGGGGGCTTGAAAGGGAGAGGCTGCGGCTCAGGAGGGTCTGCCAGTGGGGAGGGGAAGACGCCTGGAGCAGCCTTTGGGGGGAAGAGAAGCCGCAAGAGGGGGAGAGCCTGGAGATGGAGCGGCCCCAGGACCAGGCGGAAGAAGGCTGCCTTCCAATCCCTCCCACTGGGCAGAGTTCACGGGGCAGAGACGGATTCCTAAGAGAGGGAGCCTTCTTGTTTCCTTCCTAACGTAATATTCTGTACCCTTGCTCACCTTTCTGGCATCTCTGACCTGCTTGTCTGTGCCTAAAATCTAGTGGAAAAGGAGCGAGTTGAGCAAAGGAGCTGCTTTCTGTTGGAGCAGAAGTGGAAGGATGGAGCGTTGATGTATTTTGCTTGTATTTGCCTAACCACATCCCCCCCTCCCACCACAGTAACAAACGTTGGCTGAATAGTCCCCCCAGAATTTCCTGGGCATCCTGCACACTGCCAGGGAAGGCCTGTTTGTGTGCCAGGGAAGGCCTCCTTCGACTTAGCCCAATCCCCAGGTACATTTTCCTAGCAGGAAATTCTGCTGCATTCAGCAAGCCTAATTTCTGAACACACATGTCTAGGGAGATCCGGGTTCTCCTCCCCTCTCCACCACAAAGCTCACCGGGTATCTTGAGCCAGTCCTAACTCTCAGCATAGCAGCACATACAGAAAATGGATGACTAAAATAAATTAGGAAATCTTCAAAAATCTGTCTAATTTGTAGTATTCTACAAAGTTAACAGTCCATGTCCTGATTCATATCCAACTTGAAACGCTTCTGGGTTCTTGCTGTGACGCGAGAACGTGGCAGCCTGGGTCTCATAGGATTAAACCGTTTTAGCTCAACAAGCCATAGGTGACTGCAAACCATGGACAGCCCTGGGATGAGATGTTCCCGGGTCGTTCACAAAACCGCATGTCCGGCAGCAGCAACCACACACAGTAATCCGCCCCAGGTAACTCTCTCGGTTACTCAGCTCGCTCTTGGCCCCCTCACCTTTTTCCTTAACTTCATCAGAAAGGGCAGATCGCCAAGTGTACATGGCGTGGGACACAAAGGCCCGAGGAAGAGACTTTGGCAGCCTGAGGAAGCAACACGGGGCCCTGCTTGAGACCCAGCGGCAGATGCTGGCCTTGCACATTTGGACAGCGCAGCAGCACTGCTTCCTGCCAGGCCGCCCCATCCTCCGGTATATTTATTTAATTATTTATTTATATCCTGCCTTTTTTCTACAAAGGGCTCAAGGCAGCTTACATCCTTCTCCTCCTCCATCTTATCCCCACAACAACAACCCTGCGAGGTAGGTTGGGCTGAGAGTCTGTGACTGGCCCAGAGTCACCCAGTTGGCTCCATGGCCGAGTGGGAACTAGAACCCGGATCCCCTGAGTCCCAGTCCCATGCTCTCAACCACTGCACCACACTGCTTATCACCCCAAAATCCCAGCAGAAAGCACCCCTTTCAAGTGCTTGGCCCTTCAAGCACCGGCCGACAGGCCAGGCCATCTCCAGTGGTGCGCAAAAGCACCAAGGGGGCTCAACTCAAAGATCCAGATGAAAAGCAGGAAAGTGATCGGGGAGGAAGAGCCTCAAGACCACCGGAGCGGCTGCTCTCAGGCCCGGCTCCAGCGATCGCGTCTTTCAGAAATCGCTGCCACTCTGCTTCCCCTTCTGCTTTCTGTGATCGTCAAGTGAGAGCAGAGGGGAGCCGGAAAGCACTTCAGAGACCCAGGCCCAGCCCTGCCTCGAGTGGCGGCTTCCCTGTTTGAACAGTGGCAGCTCTGAACTGCTTTGCCTTTGGTTGAAAGCACAAATGCGTCATGTCTGCAGCCAGGACTGGCAGGACCCCGAGAGGCGGGGTGACTGCTTGAGCCCAGGCCTGGCCGACTCAGATGCGCGTCCCCACGGAGGCTGGGAAAGGGGTGCAGGCGAACGCAGGGGGAAGGGAGAGGCGGCTGACGCACAGCACGAGGACAGCCTTCCCCAACCGCATCAGGTGACTGAGAAAGGGGCACGTGAACCCCCAGGCCCCACAATGCGCAGATTCCCAGCTTTCAGTCCGGAGAAGATCTGGGTCTCTCGCCCTTGCAGAACTAAGACGGGGCCAGAACAGGTTGTCCTCTCCTGCCTGCCCGACTTGTGAGAGGTTAAACAGCCCCCGCGTCTGTTTGCTCCTCCTTTGAAGAAGTTAATACACGCACAATCCGAGCTTGCTAAGCCCGCTGGGGGTCTTCCCCATTGGGAGGTAAGGGCAGCCGTGGGTTTTTTTGAAGCCCTTTCAGAAATTTGGGAAGCAAAATAGGACAACACTGAAGCTGTCGTACTTTGGGCTCATCCTGACAAAGCAGGACTCGCGGGAGGCAATTCTGGGAAAGCTGCAGTTAGAAGAGGAGGAGGAAGACGGAGCATGCAATGGAGCCACTCTTCCAGCTGAGCGGGGCTGTCCAGGCAGGGCCTTCTGCGGGGCCCTCACCCACGGGGCCCCCAAATGGGGCAGCTGCATGGCACACGACCACACCCCATTCAGACATGGGGAAACTCCCAGTAGCTGTTTCGGGGCAGTGGTGCCTCTACCAAAAAAACGCAGGTTGGCAGCAAAGACGGGAGTTGTGACCCTTCCACCCATGTCTTGTTAGTGTATTTTTTCCTTAAAAAAAGGTAAAGGTTTCCCCTTGACATTACGTCCAGCCATGCCTGACTCTAGGGGGCAGTGCTCATCTCCATTTCCTGGCCAAGGGAGCCAGCGTTTGTCCAAAGACAGTCTCCGTGGTCATGTGGCCGGCATGACTAAACACCGAAGTTAATTATCTTGACAGCGTGTGCCGATTCAGTGAACCGCTATTATATCCATACTGGAGGAGACAGGACTGTGGCTGGAAAGGTGCAGGTTACACCAGCCCTGCAGAACAGGCCAGTGCTGTTCCCCCCACTCAGGGGGGGTGTGGGTCTGAATGCGGGGCATGAAAACCCTGAAAATGCAGGGAATGTGATCCTCACAGCAGGGCAAGTGGCCACAGCCTCAGAGGACTGTTCCGACCTTTGCACTGAGCTGTGTGGGACCCTGCCCTGCCGAGCTCCCAGGGGGCCCAGGGGCTGCTCCCCGTCTCCCTCTCGGGGCGCCTGGCCTGGCGCAGAACCCGCTGCCAGGCCGCTCCAAGGAAGCCGCGCTTTGCCGGCCCTGCGAGATCCCTGTGGGTGCCCAGCCGGATCCTCGGACTGCAGACTGGGGTGGGGGAGCAGACCAGAAAGGATTCTCGCCTGGTCAGTCCACGCCTGGCCACACACTCCCACCTGAGGGCGACCCCCAGGGCGTGCAGGGGGCCGGCGGAGGGAGAGAAATAAGCGGGGGGGGGGTCCAGGGATGGGGGGTTCAAAGCGCCCGAGAAAAAGTCTGCCTGGCCACTCGCTTCTCTGGAGCGCTTTGTCTTCCTCCGTTGCAGCTCCTCTGCCTCGAGGAAGAGGAAGTCCAAGGGACACAAAGGTGTCCCGAAACGCGGCCTCCCCGTCCCACTGCTTCCACGGCCATTTTCATGGCAAGTTTTTCGGGGGAGGCTTCACGAACATTTAGATGGGGGAGATCCTTTAATCCAGGGGAGCCCTAACTCAGGAAACGAGAGGCGGCGTTGCCTAGTGGTTAGAGTGCTGGGCTGCGGCTCGGGAGATTCGGATTTTGGGCCCGTCGGTTACGAACCGACCTCACTGCGCGACATTCGGTCGGTCACGGACTCTCAGCCTCACCTCACAGGGTTGTTGTGAGGAGCAAACGGAGAGGAAGAAGATTATGTAACCCACCTTACTTATTTTTAATCTACTTTGGTTATTAGCGAATCCACTGCTATCCTCCCGCCTTGCATGTCGCCGCCCGATCCCTGCGCGCTTTTCCGGGAAGGGGGACGGGCCCCCCAGAGCATTTCCAGCGCTGGGGCGCCAGCGGGCGCGGCGGGGCGGAAGCGGACCGAAAGCGGGCTGAGCCCGGCGCGCATTGCGGGCAATCCGCGCAAGAAGCCAGCGCGCCGCGACGGCCCTCGGGGCCAATGCCGACACTCACCTGAGTCGCCCAGCAGCACGGCCGCCGCGGCCACGAGCACCGAGAGCAGCCCGGGGCCCCGCATCGCGCTCCGCTCCGGTCTCAGCCCAGCAGAGATCTGCGAAGCAGGACCAGCTCCGGCCCAGCTGCTTCGGCGACAAAAGTTCCGATTGGCCGAGGGGGAATTTCCGACCAATAGCAAAAAAGGCCGCCTGTGTCGCACGCAGTTGCCGGCAGAACAGCCCGCCGGCAGCCTGCGAGCGCCGAAAGGGAAAGCGAAAGTCGCTGCTCGTGGAATCCCCTTACGAGGGTTTATGCGCAGTGGGGGGGGGGAGCGGAAGGGGGGGCAGCAGAAAGGGCTTGCCGAGCTCTATGGCGGGGAGGGGGATCCCATGCCTGGCGGCAGATGTGGGGAAGCCCCCAGGGCTCCCCCTGCCCGTCGCAGGACCGCGCAGCGCCGGGCACGCGCAGGACTGTCTGGGCCAGCGGGAAGGGAGCTAAAGGTTCGTCCAGCAGCAGATGACCAGCCCCCATTTTGCATACCCAGTGATACCAGGCAAAACATTATGTAGCAATATAGCTTGTTGTTGTTAGTCGTGAAGTCGTGTCCGCCCCACCGCGACCCCATGGACAACATTCCTCCAGGCCCTCCTGTCCTCCACCATCCCCTGGAGTCCACCCAAGCTCACTCCAACTGACTCCATCTAACCACCTCATTCTCCGCCATCCCCTTCTTCTTTTGTCATCTATTATGATAAAAAGGAATACTACGGCTGTGAAGCAGCAGCAGCCCCAAAAAGTGGTTTATTGATGGTTTGTAAGCCCTCCCCTGTCTTGGGCCCTGTCTGGATAATGTTGGGATGCTGCAACAAGGAGTCCTCTTTGTTGCTCTTTAGCACAGGGGGTGGGAAGGCCCTCGGGGCTGACTAGGGAGGATGGGAGCTGTAGGGCTACAGCACCTGGAGGCTCCCATGCTCCAACCTCTCAAGTGCTCATCTGAAATGACGGAAGGTTTTATTTATTTATTTATAACATTTCTATGCCTCGCCCATCGCCGAAGCCTCGGGCGGCTCACAAGCCTCAGGGCGGTTTCCTGTTCTGGATGTCTCTCCCAGGCTGGAATGTCTCTGTGGGAACAAAATGAGCAAAAGCCCCGACATAGTATGGCTGCTGGAAGCCTGGGACAGTGGGAAGGGCTTAGATCGGGTCAGGAATCCACGCTGCCAGTGCTGCCCCCCAGGAATGCCTTGGGATCGCTAATGCACCTGTCCTGAAGGCCGTCCCTTGGGGGCACACCTGGGACATGCTAAAGTTTGTCTTGAAGGTCCTTTTTTTGTCTTGCCTTGTCTTAATCCATTCAACCCTGTTTTTCTCCCGTGTGTCCATAGCAAGATGCCTGCCTGATTCCCCCTCGATTCCCCTCCCTCCAAGCTGTGAATGAAACTGAGAGGTCCTAGAAGTGCCCTGTACAGACTCAGCCTTGGGAGTCCCTTGGGGGGCCGCCTACATACTGCGTGTGTCGTTCCTTAGACCTGAATACACAGTCAGTGATCCTTTGATCCTTTGCCCCCGCAGACTCTCTGCTTTTTCCCTGTCATTGCCCAGCGGCCTCCACCCACCTCCTGCCCTGTGCCCTCTTGGCCCAGGATGGGGAGCGGCAGATCGCGATGGCTTGGGAGGCACAAAATAAGCAAGTAATACTTACTTCACTGTGGGCTCTTCAGCCAGAGGCAGTATTAGCTGAAGAGCAAGGCAATTATCCAGACCGAATGCCAGCGCTATCCCAGAGCAAACCGCCCAGACGGTTCTCCGCAGATTTGCTGCCAGCCTCCGAGGCCAAGCCTTGCCGTTCCTCGAGGCTGCTTGCTATGGCCCTTCCTTTCTCTCCCTGCACAGATGCTCCACTTTGCTGCGTGGTGCATGATGGGGATGCAGTGCACGTAGTATTTCTCGTCTGCAACAAGGATTTTGACCAGGTGCCCCAGGATACCCCGACCAGCAAACTAGCTCAAGGTGGGCAGATGGAACGGCTCCCGGGTGGATCCCCGAATCGGGCTCAGGGGTGCTCACCAGGGGCACCTGCTCCAAGTGGGGGAAGGTCACAAGTGGGGAACTGCGGGGCTCATCAGGGAACAATTTCTCAGAACTGGGTGGGGGGAGCTGTTGGTGGAGCTTTTGTCTAAGGGGTTGTCGTGCAGGAGGTCACGACAGAGACTACTCCTCATGAGGAGGACGTGACTGTAATAACTAGAGTCCAGGAAAATCAACCCCAGTCAAATATAGATACCAATCCGCCTGTGCCTGAGAGCATCTCTAGTCCAGAAGCCTCTACCCAGATGTCTGGCCCTTTAAATCAACCTGAATTCAAGAGGGGAAGAGGTGAGGAAAAGAAGACTGACAGCTCCTCCTCTTCTGAAGCGGAACTGACAGGGCCAGAAGCAGAGGGAGTGATGGGATATGTGAACTACAAGGATGCCTCTCAGAGAAGATTGATAAGGTCTTACCAAATCAAAATGCAGAGGGAGAAGCAAAGGCGGGAGGCACGGCTGTGGGGAGAGGATATGACATAACAGAGATGAGATCGCCATTCAGAGGCAAACATCTCTTCTACTAGGACATTACTGGAGCAGCTCTACAGTAGAGTCGTAAATCTTGTAGATAACTAGCAATAACTAGATTTAGTTTTATTGCCTTGTAAGTGTGGTTAATTACAACCAGAGTGCCTGGGCCGGCGGGCCCCAATCACGACAGAACGTTCGCCTCTGAATCCCTTTGGTTGTAAACCACATACTAGTGAACAGAGAAGTTTTTTTTTTTTTTTTATTCCAAGATGCAAGCAACAAAACCTACAATGCAGGACTTCCAAAATTTGCAAGAGGAGAATCGTTTCCTGAGGGCTAAAAATGAGGAGACCAACCAGCAGATAGAGGCTCTAAGGAGAGACATGGATGCTTTACATATACAATTACAAGAAAAGACAACAAGACCAGACTCAGAAGTGACAGTAAAATGATGCCCACTTCAAACCCCCCCGAAGTACGACGGCAGGAAAGAGACTTTTGCAACATTCCGTGCACAGTTGTATTTCAACCTTCGCCTTCCAGACTTCCCCAATGAGAAGATGAAGGTAGGATTTTGATAAATCAACTTACAGGGGTCCCAGCCAGGTGGGCAACGGCCAGGATGATTGCCAAAGACCCCATATTAGATAATACTGACCAATTCTTCGAGGCATTACGTAAATTTCTTGGGGTAGATGCCTGCAGAGAATTAGCTGTAAAAGAGATCAAAAGTCTCACCCAGGGGCAAGCCTCTGCCACTGAGTATACAACCAAGTTCCAGCTGATTATGAATGACTTGGGGTGGAATGATGAAGCTTTAATGCCGTGAAGGGTTACGGGAAGAAGTGGTGGATGAACTGGCACGCTGTCCCACGCCAGAAAGTTTACAAGACTTAATGACTCTGGCTATAAAAGTGGATGCATGGCTTAACAAAAAGAAACGCTTCAGGCCAGGCAGCTATTTTGGCTCTCAGCCAAGTCAGACAAAATGGTTCTCGTGCACAGAAGCAAGCACGCAGTCAGTTTTGCCAGAAAGATGTGTAACGATGACGTCCCCTCAAAGTCAGCAGGAGGCGGTACCCATGGAAATTGGAGCCACCAGGGCTCACATTCCACAGACAGATAAGACGTATCAACATAGTGCCAGACGCTGTTTTGTCTGTGAACATGCTGGGCACATAGCAAAGAACTCCCCGCTGAAAAAGCAGATGGGAAACTTCCAGTCACAGCGTCGTTAAGCACTGCGATGCTGGGACGCCCTCACATTCCTCAAAGGTGCCAAGAGTTGGGAGGAGCTCCGACAGCTCAACATCTTTTAATGGATGTGGTTTTGCAAATAACCCCTCATACTACAATCAAAGCCACAGCTCTAATAGACAGTGGTGCTACTGCATCCTTTATGGATGAAAGTTTTGCTCAAACACAATGCGTTCCAACTAATCAACTGGAGACTCCCCTCCAAGTTGACTCCATACAAAAAATACCATTGCAAGGTGGCCCCTCCCTGCTTCAATCTTCACCACTCACTCTTCGAATTGGGAAACACCAAGAACAAACAACATTTTTATTGGTGAAAGACCTCCAGTACCCTATTGTATTGGGCATGGACTGGTTAGTCAAACACAAACCTCAACTATCCTGGGGTTCAGGACAAATACAATTTAATTCCGCTTTTTGTTTGATAAACTGTACAGATACCACACCCCACATGACTTCTAAAATAGCACCACCTTCCACCACGGTTCTCCCACCACAGTATCAAGATTTTTGGGACGTTTTTGATCCACGAGAGGCTGACAAATTACCGCCTCATCGATCATGTGACATGGAGATTCATGTCCAACCCGGGGCAACACTACCGACTGGCAAATTGCCACCCATGTCCCCCAAGGAACTCAAGGTCGTTAAAGATTTCATATCCTCCAACCTAGAAAAGGGTTTCATACGCCCATCCTCATCTCCCTCTTCCGCGATGCCACTAATTGTACCGAAGAAAGATTCAGATGAACCCAGGGTCTGCATCGACTACTGACGTTTAAATGTGATTACAATTCCTAATAGACATACCATGCCCCTCATATCTGAAATTTTGGAACGCCTGGGCCAAGCGCGCATTTTTACCAAACTGGATTTACGCAATGCATTTAATTTACTTCACATACGCCCTGGATATGAACATCTCACCGCTTTTTTGACTCGCTATGGCTGCTATGAATTTTGTGTGATGCCGTTTGGGTTATTAAATTCGGGACAATATTTTAGCAGATTCATAAAGAGCAGTTGCTTACCTGTAACTGATGTTCTTCGAGTGGCCATCTGTGCAGTCACACACATGGGTCCTGTGCCTGCGCAGTGCCTTTGGCCGGACGATTAATAGCTAACGGTTTCTTTGGCGGCAAACTCCACTCCCCCTCCTCCCCTGGGACTATATAAAGGAGCGGAGTGTCCGCCATTTTCCAGTCTTGAAGACCGGACGTTCGTTTTGTATTAGGTAAAAAATTTTAAGTTCATCCCCCCTGTGTTTGTTTGTTTGTTTGTTTGTTTGAAGAAAAAAGGAAGGGGGTAGTATCGGACTGGAGAGAATCAGATCGGAGCCACCCATGACACCGTGTGGGGTCGGTGGGTGGGTTGTGTGACTGCACAGATGGCCACTCGAAGAACATCAGTTACAGGTAAGCAACCTGCTCTTCTTCGTCGTGGCCTCTGTGCATCACACACATGGGTAGAATAACAAGCTTACCTGAATAGGAGGAGGGAGGTGTCATCAACGGGGAACAGAAGAAAGGACAGCTCTGCCAAAGGAGCAATCCTGCCTGGCACGAACATCCAGCCTGTAGTGCTTAGCGAAGGTACATGGCGTGGCCCAGGTGGCAGCTCTGCAGACATCTTCCATCGGGACCACGGACGCAAAGGCTGATGAGGCAGCAACAGCCCTGGTAGAATGGCCCGTTGGAGTAGACGGTAAGTCCAATTTCGCTAGTTGATAGGCCAGGACAATAGTATTAACTATCCATTTTGCAAGCCGTTGGGAGGTGACTGGGCAGCCCTTGCCATTTTCAGAATATTTAACAAACAATCTATTAGATTGCCGAAAAGACTCTGTTCTGGATCTGTAAAATGCTAGACAGCGTCAGACATCCAGCATATGCAGGGACCTCTCTATCGGATTCGAGGGTACAGGAAAAAATGCTTGTAGAACTATTTCCTGCTGCATATGGAAGGAGGTAGCGACCTTAGGAAGGAAAGTAGGGTCTAGGCGTAAAACTACTTTCTCTTTATGGAAGTTCATAAATGGAGGATCCACCCTAAGGGCACAAAGTTCTGAAGATCTACGGGCTGACGTAAATGCTACCAAGAAAGCAGTCTTCCAGGAAGCAAGGCGCATATCAATTGTCGCCATGGGTTCGAAGGGTGGTCGGGTCAGCGCCTGCAGAACCACCGAGAGGCTCCAGGTGGGCATAAATGGTCTGACTGTTGGGTGTAAATTACAGAGTCCTCTCAAAAATCTCTCGATCAAGGGTTGGGAGAAAATGGAGAAGCCTTGAATAGTCCCATGATAATGAGAGATCGCCGCTGTATATACTTTAATAGAGGAAGGTTTCAGTCCAGACCAGTGCAATTCGAAAAGAAATTGGAGAATCTGCGGTATCGAAGCCGATGTGGCCGGGAACAAGTGGGAGTCAGCGAAAACAGAGAATCTGCGCCATTTTGCAGCGTATGACTTCCTCGTGGATGGTCTCAACGCAGAATCGAGAATATACTGCAACTGCGGAGATACGGAGAGTGAAGGCGCGGTATCGACGGACGGAGGGTGTGTCGACACTGATACATCGGACCCGGTCATCGGATTCGCCAGGCAGTGAGCTTCAGCGACAGGCGATCGGGGTGTCGGATCGTGCCCTCTTTCTGGGTAATCAGGTAAGGGAGATGTGGTAGTTGGATGAATTCGTCTCACGATATGTGAAGGAGAGTCGAGAACCATGGTTGACGGGGCCACCAAGGGGTTATTAGGAACCCCATAGCCCTTTCGTGGACAATTTTTGCCAGCACCTGCATGATGAGGGGAATAGGTGGGAAGGCATAAAAAGTCCTGTCATTCCAGGGAATCATAAAAGCGTCCCTGGACGACCCCCGTCCTATCCCCGCTCCGGAGCAGTAAGTCTCGCACACCCTGTTGTGACAAGTGGCAAAGAGGTCTATGTCCGGTACGCCCCAAAGGCGAAATAGCTCGTCTCGGATTCGAGGGTCCAGCTCCCATTCGTGTGAGTGCGACATGTGTCTGCTTAGGAGATCTGCCTCTGTATTGTCCGCGCCTGCTAGATGGACTGCTAGTAGCGTGATGTTCCATGGGATGCACCAGTCCCAGATCTGCATCGCCAAGTGGGCCAGCTTTCGGGATCGAGTGCCCCCTTGCTTGTTCAAATAAAACACCGCAGTCATGTTGTCTGACGAGATTTGGACTACTTGGTGCCGAAGTACATCTTCGAACGACTGTAGGGCCTTGAAAATAGCAAGCAGTTCCAGGAAATTGATGTGATTGTTGGCATCTGTAGGATTCCAAGTCCCTTGAGTGCGGAGGTTGGAGCATATGGCTCCCCATCCCGAAAGAGACGTGTCGGTACCAACGTTATCGTAGGGTACCGAGGTCGAAATGGGACGCCGGTGTTTAGATTGACTGGATCTGTCCACCATGAAAGAGACTGCAGGACAGAGGACGGAATTCGTAGCCGTCTGGTAGGTGGGTTCCTTTGCGGTTGGAAGACCCCGTTGAAGAATAGTTGTAGTGGTCGCAGGCGAAGCTGGGGAGGGGAGCCCATTCAGATCCATCCCCGATCAGATCCATCCCCGATCAGGATGCAGTTCCGGTTCCCAGACAATTCTCCCGGATCATCTACCATGCAGCTGGCCGAGGCCACCCAGGGCTGCTCCCTGGAACCGGCCCCCAAGCACACGTTGGACCCTGTGGACCAGCATGTCCGACCCCCACGAAGGCCATCCAGGGGGATTCCCAGGTCAGCGCTGCCAAAGCCACTGCGCTCCAGCAGCAGCAAGAGGGCTGCGCTCCGTCCTTCTCCCGAGGAGGGCTGACCCACGGCCGGCTCGTCCTCAAGCCAGGCCTGAATCCATATAAGCTGGGCCGGGCACCCAACAGACCCATGCCACCCCCTCCCCACCCCCACCTGGCACCCCTCCCCCCAATTCTCTTTTAGGGTGACTGTCCCAACCTCAAAAGGAGAATGCGTTGTGATTTCTGCTGCGCTTGTGCAGGGTGGGCTGAAAATCCCCACCAACTATCTTTGCCTTCCAAATTAGTTTTTAGTATACATTTTATTTTTAGAAGAAACGTTTCTTACTGTTTTCTTAGAAGAAACAGAATGCAGAAAAGAAAAAAAATGTAAAATGTAAATTATATATTTTCAACAAAACAAAATCATCAAGAAAATACATTTTTCTATCCAACTTCATTGATTTGAAAATAAAAAAAGTTTATTCTTGCTAATGGTGTGTTTCCATCCAGAACCTGGTAGACAATACAAAAGGACACGTGCCTCAGAAAATATTCAGGGCTGTTCTAGCAGGAAGTTTATCCATATGATCAGCTCCTCCCAAGGGGCAGCTTTTAAGCATGGCGATCAAAAGATGAAGGTCCCCTCTGGAGTTTGCAGCCTTCCAGATGGAGGTATAATTGCAGTGCCCCACGGTCCTGAAATGCCCCCCAGGGAACCCCAGGGTTGCTCTGGAAGCAGCGAAATGCCACCCAGAACTGGACAAAACTTGCATCCTGTGGAAAACTGAGGGGAAGCCCCCAGGCTAGCTTCCTTCGGGAAGGCGTTCCACTGGGAGGGTGCGGCTGGAAGGAGGCCAACAGGACTGCATATCCCGGTCCATTGTCAAGGTCCTCACTTCCACTGCACACACTTGGTGCGGTTCAGATCAACAAACACCGTCCGGTGCTGGGCCAGGTTCAACAGACACAGCACCTTCCCAATCCCAGGCCAGAGCTGGAGACGAGTTGCTGCGCGACAGGCAGGACGAGGCCCAGGAAGAAGCCAGGAGCAGCAGGAGGTCTTCGCGTGAGACATTCAGAGCAAAACTGGGCCGGGCTCTTTTTCACAGCACTTGTCCAGCAGTGCTGTGAAAAAACAGCAGAGGGGGGGCTGTTAAGTCATTGCGATGGGTCTCTCCACTGGGGGAGGGATTAAAATCACAGACCTGGAGGGGACCCAAAGGCCGTCTAGCCAGCTCCGTGGATGAGGCCATCTGCCCTGATGTATCAGACAAATCATGTGCTGGCAAGAGGAGCACCCCCAGAAGGTGCCTGTGTCAGAGGGGTCATGTAAGTGAGCCAAGCTGCATGCATGTGAGAAGACAGCCTGTTGTGCAGGGAAAAATTCCACCCTGTACTCCAAATATGGCTCTCATGAGCAGCTTGGGCAACCCTTGTCCTTCAGAGTGACGGAGGAAGAAGATCCCCGTCGTGCCATATGAACCACAGATGGGTTGAGCAAATGGGTGGGAAAAGTCACACTTGCCCAGAGGCTGTGGGTTCTGGAAAGCCCCTGGGTCGGGCCATGGGCAAGAGGAAGCCCTTCAAAATCTGGGCACATTCCCTGTTGGAAGATCTCCTCCCTTCGGGATGGACATCCAAGCCCCCTTCCCCACATCATACGCACACTTACTCTTCACGGAGTCCCCCAGAGACTCACTGCATGCTGCAAAAGGAGCAAAGACAGAGAATTTAAGAGGGCTGGAGGAGGAGGTCTCCAGGGCTGCTAGTCCTCATGGCACAGCCAGCCCTCCCACCAATCAGGAGAGGTGGACAGGCCAGATTTTTCTGGATGCTGCTGGTCCTTTTATGGAGCCGTTGCTGCATGTACAACATCTTTTGTGCCCCACCTACTCTGGGGCTCCACAAGCCGGCCCTTAACATCTCCCTCTGGGCGAATGCCACCTTGTTGTGTTTAACGGCAACAAATCCCGTTGGTCCCACGATGCAGCCGTTCCAGGCCCCACCTCTGCATACATTCCTACAACACCTTCCCATTCCGTTGATCTTCTCATCCGGCGTATTCCCACTGAAGCGAGAGGCAACGCCTGGCTGCCCCTCTGCCACGGTAAGCTCTGAATGAGGCCACCACGAGGTTGTCAAAAGTTGACAAACATCTCCGTTCAACATACAACAAAGTCGATTTGGTCGTGAACAGAGGCGTTCGTGAGCCGAGGTACCACTGTACTAATGGCGGCAGCACCGGAAAACTGTGGGAGGGTTGAGATGGACAATGGGTGGGAGCTCAGGGGTTCGGAGGAAGGCCGAGTGTGGAAGCCGCCAGAACGCCTGGAGACATACATGCCTGGCAACTGCATTTTTTCCATCGACATAATCTGTCAACTAGTATTCAATGGTCATTTCTTCAGAGAGAGAGGTGATACTCACGTGAGGGTTGCTTTTGGGAGTTGTTGGTCCGTCGTTTCTCTGCGGAGACAGAATTAGAAAATGAGAGCTGGAAGGACCCCTGGAGAAGCCCTGCCTCTTCCAATGAACCCGGCCTTTCCCTTTTCGAACATAGAAATATTCATATTCATATTCTTAAGTCTTCTTCTGACTCCTGCCAGGAGTAATTTGAGACAGGATCCACACAGAGGACACTGGAAATCTATTTTTTCCAAACTAATACGCAGACAGCTTCCAATACTATGTGCTGGACTGCCTGGAAGTACGGGAGAGTTTCCCCCAGAATCTGGGGCCAGCCAGAGCTCACGGGGGAAAGGAAGTAAAGGTAAAGGTAAGGGTTTCCCCTTGACGTTACGTCCAGTCATGCCTGACTCTAGGGGGCGGTGCTCATATCCGTTTCCTAGCCGAGGGAGCCAGCGTTTGTCCGCAGACAGTCTCCATGGTCATGTGGCCGGCATGACTAAACACCAAAGTGCACAGAACGCTGTTACCTGCCCACCGAAGTGGTACCTTTCTATCTACTTGCATTTGCATGCTTTCGAACTGCAAGGTTGGCAGGAGCTGGGACAGAGCACGGGAGCTCACCCCGTGTGCAGATTTGAACCGGCGACCTTTCGATCAACCAGCCCAGCAGCACAGCGGTTTAAACCACTGCGCCACCTGCAGTCCCTGGGGAAAGGAAAGAGCCCCTTAAATTAATAGCAAAAAAGATATGCAGGCTGTTAAAATTCAGAAGCATCCCCAAGACCTCACTAACGTTAAATATATTGAGGATCCTGGTGAAATTCCTGGCAGTGGATGAGGGAGCCCAAACCCGAAGACACTCCGGAGCCTTCCAGCCCCTGGGATTTGGGCCTTCTTTTCCGGACTTCAGAGGTTCACTATCAGGCAGGACCCCAGGTGAGAAAATGGGGAACCTGATTCAAGGCGCACTGTGGTGGCTGGTGGCCTTTGGGGTGCCGCTGCTGTCCTGGGGGTTCCCTGGACACAGGCAGGCAGTCCTCGCGCAGGGGGCAGCGTGGAAGCCACCCATGGCCATCCTTCAGATCCTTCCCTGTTCCCGCTCCTGAAGCTACTTCCAGACAGGTGCGTTTTGGGGCTGCCTCTAGCATGGGGGGCCACGATCCACCGTTTCTTAGTGAGGGCCACCAACAGAGTGACACACGTGAACATGCAGCCCAGCAAAGGCACGAACAGTTTACTTACTGATGAAGATAAAGATGCAGAAACTGATTATAAGCACCGCCAGGACAGCTCCTACGACACCCGCCACTATGAGCCCCACATTCCCTAAAATGGGAACAAGGGGAAAGGGGCCATTTAGAGTTCCTGGAGCACTTGGCTGTCTCTTTTTGGTGGCAAACTGACTATCTTTTGGCCAAAACAACACCACGTTTCAGCTCTGTGGGGGCAGCAGCACGAGTCGGGGCCCGTGAAAGGCACATATCATCCCATCCAGACTCTACTGTCTATTCAGCCCTGTGTGACTCTTTTTTTTTAAAAGAGGCATTGCAGGGCCATCTGCACCGGTTCTAACTCCGGGCCTCCCAGGGCTGAAACACCAACGTCCCTGCAGTGAGTTCAGCCAGAGAGGGAGCCGCTCCTTCCAAGGGCCAGTCTTCCAGCTCCCCTGCCAGGAATCACGCCCTCCCTCCCCATAACATCCCTTGCTTTGCACCCCAAACCACACGTGGGGCTCTGTTTTGGATTCTTCCATCTCTCCTAGGGGAAACACAACTTCCAATGCCTGACCTGCCACTTCTCCCCTCCCGAGCTGTCTCTCACCCACAGGCTCCTCCCAGGCCAAGACCAGAGGCTGCGACAGGCCGGCATGGTCCACACGGCACCGGTAGAGGTCGCGCTCCTTGGGGTCTATGTCAATGCAGATCCAGATGTAGTAAGTCCCGTCTGCGTTGGGGACCACTCGTCTACGGAAGGTCTCGTGTTCCCGGCTCTGCCCATCTTTTGTCCAGGTGACTTTAATCTCCTTGGGGTAGAAACCGTGAGCCTGGCAGACGAGGGTTTCCACGTCCTCCGTGGTTGACTTTTGGCGAGTCACCTTCACTTTGGGGGGCTCTGCAAAACGGGCAAACTGGGTGTTATCACCGCCAGCAGAACCTCTCCAGCGACAGGCAGGATGGGGCGTATCTGAGCAGCAGGTCAGGGTTTCCGGGGGCCTTCTCAATGCTCTCCCGAGAGGGGCTGCCCCACACCTGCAGCATGCCCAGGAAACAAAACTTCTAAAGAAAGGGGTTCCGTGCCGAGCAAATATTTTCTGTTTTAAACATTCTGAACATGCTCAGATGGGGACTAGAGGAGGAATCCCTGCCTGGAGCCATTGTGCTCTGGGCTTCCCGGAGGATCCAGGGCCGGATTCGCCCCGCCACCCCCTCGATGCAAGGGCGGGAGCAGCGCGCTGGCTCCCCCAGAGGGAGAGGCTGGAACTGCGGCTCTTGGCCCTGCAGACGAGCTTAAGGTTTCGTGCTGCTTAAATGTCCCTTTTAGCACAGCTGCTCTACCTTGCTTGGGCCAGAAGTTCCCGGAGGAGAAGCGATCTCAGGATTGCCAACGTTTCAGAGTCAGAAAAACATGATGCTCTCAGCTATTTCTGTGTTTTATAGAGTCAGTTTTTCCAAAGCATTCTTTGTTTAGCAAATTTTCCAGTTTTCCCTTCTGAAAGGTGAAGAAACTGCACAAACTCAGATACACTCAGCAGGAGTTAAACTTTTTAACGAACTGGCAAGGATTACACACTTGCAGAAACTTCCTCTCTCCCTTTGAGGAAGGGACCAGGAAAGGGCCCAATCCCCATGCGCACTGCATAGTCTTGGGGAAGGGGGATGTTTTCGCTGAGAAATCAGGCAGGCAAAATTTGATGGGTTCAGGGAGGGTCTCCTGACACACACCCAGGCCCTGCCCCATGCAAAGGCCCCACCGGCCCGGGGCGGGGGGACGGAGGGCCCTTGCGGGGAGAAGCGGTCTCTGCACTTCTGGACATGTGCGTGAGCGGGGAGCCCCACAAGCAAGGAGGCACTAAGAGGGGGGAACTCCCAGCCCTCCCAGCTTTCGTGCTCTCCTTTTCAGCTTCTGGGCCAGATGCAGAGAGAGAAAATCTGATGGGAGGCATTCAACACGGGAGCAACCCCCCCCCCCCAAGTGCAGGCTGAAGTGGTTCGCTCCTGCCATCTTCCTGCTCTGCTGCCCAGTGATGAACAAGGGAAAGGGACGGACGGGAGGGGATCTGTCCCCAAGACACCCATATTCCCCCCCACACACACACACCTCTCCTCAGCAGCAGGAGCTCCTTCCCGTAGCCCAGGTATCTCTGCAGCCACTCAATGCAAGTCTCCTCCAGGTAGGCCTTGATTTTCCGAGCAAAGTTGGGTTCGGCCTCCCACTTCCACTTGGTTAGCTGGGCTCTGACATCGACCGCCGTCCAGGTGAGGGTCTCCTTGTCGAAGCTGAGGAAGTCCCTCCCGTCGTAGCCGAACTGGAAAGCCCCTCCTTTGCTCCCATCACTCCTCAGCTCACAGCCGTACATCAACTGCAGGGTGTGGAGCCCTGGAAGGGAAGGCGAGTCAGGCGGGGAGCCCCATGCGCCACAGCTGAAGCCCAGGCAGAGTCCCAATCTCTGGGAACAGGCGGGACATAAAAATTATTATACTTATTTACCCCACAGGGGAGGTGGAGACAGTGCCTGGGCGAGGCTGTGAGACCCCACATTGGAAATTGGGCTGCTCCCGCCGCACATGCCTCCTGCTGCCTCCCAAGCGCTAAAACTGTGATTGATCAGAAAATCCTGAGGCACCCGAAAGCCTGTCCCTGCTTCCTTCCCCCTCCTTGACCCAAATGGCCCTTCCTCCTCCGCCTCCTCCAAGCCCCCAAAGCCCCCGCAGACTCTGCCCCCATGACTTCCATCATGCCCCCACAGCCACGTGTCATGCCCCACAAGGGGGGCTCAGGAAGACATTTCCGCCTCGGGGGGGGGGCAGGACTGATGGCTGGGAAATTGCTCTGGCCTTCACACCCCCAGGAAGAGGAAGCCATCCTGGCGTTGGGGGAGAGCAGTGTGTCTCTTTGGGGGCAGTGATTGGGGAACAGGGTTGGCGGCTGCCCTCCCCTTCCCTTTTGGGGCTCCTTCAGGCACAGAGAGGGAAAAGCAAGCCCACGGGGCCTTCCCCCACTTTCAAATGGAGGAGGGGCTGTCCCTCAGCACCCCCAAGGCGAGAGCGCCTGCCCTTGTGTAGGACAGAGGAGCAGAATCTGCGTTCTGCATGGCAGGCACATCCCTCCTATGCGGTCCTTGGCCAAGAGGCGGAGTGTGTTTCTCCTGTGCCTGCAGGTAGGGCTGGAAAGGGCTTGTCTGCACCCTCGGGATATACCTACATGCGGGGAGGAGCCACAGGTGCATGTGTGCCCTCCTCTGCACGTGTGCGTGGGTGTGCATTCGTTGCCATACTCATAAATATATAGCTCAGTCGTAGCTTCATAGTTATACAGCAGCAGAACATGCATGCTTATGCAAACCCCAGTCCCATTCATGTGCAATTAGTAAATTAAGTTTAGGTATTTGCTTTTTTAGTAATGGAAAATGAAATCAACTGCATGCTTATTTAAAAACAAAATATTAAGTCCTGCTCTGTAAATGGGGCTTTGTTGTCGTTAGTCGCAAAGTCGTGTCTGACCCATCGCGACCCCATGGACAACGTTCCTCCAGGCCCTCCTGTCCTCCACCATCCCCCGGAGTCCACTCACACTCACACCAACCGCCTGTGTGACTCCATCCAGCCACCCCATCCTCTGCCCTCCCCTTCTTCTTTTGCCCTCTATTGTTCCCAGCATTAGGCTCTTCTCCAGGGAGTCCTTCCTTCTCATTAGGTGGCCAAACTACTTGAGTTTCATCTTCAGGATCTGGCCTTCCAAAGAGCAGTCAGGGTTGATCTCCTCTAGGACTGATCAGTTTGATCGCCTTGCAGAGGGATCTCCCCTCCCTCCCAGCACCCACCTCCCCTCCCCCAGCCCCTGGAAATGACAAAAATGGGAGGGGGATCTGCCCCCCCACTCCCGCGCACCACTCACCCCTGCTCTGGTTGTGGTACTTCCCTGCAGTCACCACGTTCCCTCTGAACTGCAGCTCGTTGCCCTTTGTGGTCTGAGCGTACAGCTCCCAGTACTGGGGATCGAACTGGTCCACCTTCACTATCCAGGGGACTCTGGGTTGATACTTCCTGGTGTCGCTGTCGTACTGAACGAAGAGCTGGTCACCCACGTACCCCACAGCGATGAACTGGGGCAGCCCCTGGCCGGGCTCTGAGAAGGCCGTGTAGAGAAAGTGCAGCGAGTGGGAGGAGGCGGCTGCAGAGGGCAAGGGGGAGGCAGCGTTAGGGGGCTGCAGTCGAGGACACCCCTGAACACCATGGCTCCTCAAGGATGCGGTCACCCTAACGGCGTCCTGTGGGGAGCCCCAGATACGAGCTGCAGACCACTTCGCACAACCGTGGGGCAGTAAGCCAGCTGCAGTGTCTTGTCCAGACCACGTGTGCAGGGCAAACGGCTTAATTCCCTCCCTGCAGCTCATTAGCCCCATCACGCGTACTTGGCCAGCGAAGTCTATGGGGGGCCGCCACACACCAGGCGGTGGGTTGCAGCTGGGCTACTGCCCTCCCCCAAGCAGGCCAAGCCACCTGGAGGACGAGAGGAGCCGCACGAGCAGAAGTGGCTGGGCAAGGAGGGCCGGTCCACCCAGCGGGGGCTGCTTCCCCTCGGTGCGATCGTGTGAACCAGCCCATGTGGGTCGGGGGGCTGACCCCTTTCACAAACCGCAGGGTGGCCACTCAGCCACGATGCCTCAGTGCCCGGCTGCCTGCCAGCCAGTTTGCCTCCTCGGCCTCCCCAGAGGCTGCTCGGTGTGATGTCCAAACCCAGCAGGAAAGGTGCTTCTCAAGCCACCCCACAGGCCGGTGTGGGGTCCCAGCAGGGCTTGCTCAGCCTAGAAGATGCCCCAGGCAGAGGAAGGGGGAAACAGCAGGGGCGCCCCCCACTCCCCCTTTGCCTGCAAGGAACTTCCATCGTCATCTTGCTCCTCTCTAGTCTATCCTCACAACAACCCTGTGAGGTAGGCGAGGCCAAGAGTGATTGGCGAAAGTAGCCATGGTCGAACGAAGTCTGCTCAAATCGCCCAAGTCCCAGTCCAGCGTTCTAACCACTAGGCCACTCTGGCTCCCCTTCTGGTGTACGCACACTGTATTCGCATCTACACTCAAACGCACACTAGTCTTGGTGTGCTTGTCTGAGAAACACCCCCACCCCCGCCCCCATCTTATGCCTCAGATACGTGTGGGGAGAGAGAGTTTCACCCCCAGCATTTCCATCCGTGTTCCAGGCAGTGTCCTTAACAGAAGATGAGCAGCCCTTGATGAAGAAAAGTGGCATTTTGGAATCACAGTGGCCAGTAAGGAGAGGCTTCCCATCAGCACCAGGAATTCCTCATTATTTCCTCCTCCCTGCTGCTAAAAAGCAGGAGGGCCACTGAAAAAGGCACCAACCAGACAGATGGTCAGGAGCTTCTCCTTTTCATTTCCTGGAGAATCAGGCAGCTCCCAGAGGAGCCTCCCAAGTGGATCAGCCATGGGGAGGCCCCTCTCGGCGGCTCTCGGGAGGCCCCTTAGTAGTGCAGGTGGCCGGGCAGGAGTTTGCTCATGGGATGACCTGGGCCGCATCCAAAGCAGAGCATATTCGCGGCATTTATTCTCGACGGATTGCTGCACGGCTGCTCTGACATGAGGCACCAGGCGCGTCCCCTGCGGGGTCAGGCAGGACGGCAGCCAGGAGCGCTTTGCCCGGCTCAGCGGCTGCTTTCCTGGAGGAAACACGTCTGGCCCGGTGCCCATGCCATGTCCAGGAGCTGCAGCTGGTGCAAAACGCAGCAGCCGGGCGGCTCTCTGGGGGGTATGAGCTGAATCATATGACTTCAGTCTGGTATCGGAAGGGCTGGGCCAGCTGGTGTCTGGCTCAGGTTCGGAGCCGGTCCTTGCCTAGGACGCTCTCAGTGGGACCGCAAGACCGTCCGCTTGAGTCTGCCCACAACGCAGGACCCTCTTTGGAGGCCCTGTTCCCCCTTTGACCACCAAAGAGGTTGGGTTGCTGTGGATGGGGGATGGGGCCTTCATCAGGGCAGCCCCCCTGAACCTTCCTCACTATGGACATTAAATTGCAACATTCAATGCATCATAAAGAACATTTTGTTAGGCTTGCCATTGATAGAGGTTTTTAAAAAATAGCTTTACTCCTTTCTCGATGTTATAAAAGTTGTTCTTGCCGTTTTCAGTTTAATCCTTTTCATATGAAGTTATTTTAAGCTCTGTGTTGTCTTGATCCCTTTTGGGCAGAATCTCAAAACTTAAATATCACAGAAGATTAATAACCTAAGAAGGGATACAGCAAGAATAGCAGAATTTTACTGTATTCACTTTTTATTATTTTATTATTATTACTTCTTTCATCGTACCTGTTATGATTTACACTAAACTGCCCAGAGGGCTCTGGCTACTGAACAATATGAAGATGATGAAGTGGAGCCGCCCCGAGGCTTGTGGCAAGGGGCGGCCTATAAATTTCTAAATAAATAAATAAAATAAATAAATAAATGATGATGATGATGATGATGATGATGATAATTGTTTTGATGAATGAAATTCTCTAATTTTGCTGTACCGGCTCTCATGACTAGATGGGCCAAGAAACCAGCATAGAAGGTCCTTCCGTGCCGCACAGGAAGCAACTTGACCGGCATCCAACTGGGGACGGGCTTTGCTCTCACCCGCTGCACTTGGTAGCCCTCTTCACACATGACGACGGGCAGGCACTGTGGGGGGGGGGTGGACACTGCCCACTGTCCTGGTCTTCTATGTGCCTTGGGAAAGGGGCCACGGATTGGGGAACGGACATGCCTCACACACGGAAGAGCCCCGTCCCCGGCATCTCCAGGGAGGGAAAAATATCAGGCATCAAAGGTGGGAAAGCTCTCCTTCCCAGAGGCCCCAGATAGCAGCCGCCACTCAGAGGAGGCCCCAAAAGCTCACAGCTTCATGAGATCGCCACCCTCCCTTCAGCTCTGCCTCCTGGAAGTCTTGATGAGATAAGGGCATCTCTCTCTTGCAAGGAGCCTGCAGGGCCGGCCCTTTTGCTGGGTTCCCCCGCTCGGCACAGGAGCTCTTGAGCAAAGCTGCCTTCCTTGCATCTGTGTTCAGAAAGGGGAAGAGAAATTGCCTCTGGAAGTTCCTCTGTGTGGCCACACAGCAAAACAACACAACATCACAGAAACACATGTAATCAGCCTTGCCAGTGGGTAAAGTAACACCAGAAATCTAACCAAAATGTTCTGTCTCTCCCATCCCATGACAAATTTAGGGGTCCCTGCTCATTGCCTATGATAATATGGAGAACCGATCTTCTCCATCATTTCTTTGCATTGCTTTGTGTTGGTTGCAAAGTTGAGGTCAGGTGACCAGTGCCAGTGCATGCATTTATAGTGGCTATTCTGTTGCAGTATGTGTAGGCAACCTTTTAAAATTGTGCAATATCATCTTGTATATCTATCATTTTCTACTAGGTGAGCATTAATAAATAAAAGGTCAGTTTGATTAATGTGTTTGTCTGAATAAACTATACCTTTAAAATTAAAATATACCAGTCATGTTCTTTAAATTATAAAGTTATTTTAGATACATCAAGAGCACTTAAAAAGTATAGTGGGCTTTTTCCTTTTCAGAACCATGCATGAAAGTAGAGGAATGTTTTCTGCTATGATTATTTTCTGCATCTGCTCGTTGCAAAAAGCTAAGTCTATGTTTTCATGGTCATCTTGCCCTACGCTTCTGGTGCCAACACATCTGGCTTCAGACCAGTCTTTACACATTCTGAGCTTCTTGGCAGAGGTTTGCTTTGTATTTTCCACTCTCCTGTGTCTCTCTGATAGCACCTGAAATAGCTGACCCCGGTTGTTTGGCCCTCAGGAAAAATGCTAATATACTGGATCTCTTGCCATGGGTACAAGGGAAAAAGCCCTCTACAACCTGTGCGTGTTTAGATGGGAAGGAAGTCCTGCCACTGCTAGTGACCACAATGATCGGTCCTGCTGAGAACTGTAGGTCAATGCCACTCCCCAGGGCCGTGATTTAACCCGCAACTGCACCACAAGGGCTCCTGCCAGGACGAGTGCGCTAGTCCTCAAGGTGCTGCGAGGCTCGTCCTTCTCGCTGCAAAGGCCAGGGCTGAAGACTCTCCCCGCGGTCCCCGCCCAGACCCAGCCGCCCAGGGCGAAGCGAGCGCCGGATGAAGCCCCCGAGCAGATCCGCGGGGCTCCCGCACCCATCCGGCTCTGTGCCGAGCCGGGAGGCGTGAGGAACAGGCGACCCAGACCCAGACCCTGCCGGCAAGCCCGGAGACCGGCCTCGCCTTTGGCGGGGGGGGTGAACGGGCCACCCCCTCTCCCTTTCTCTTCAAGGACAAGAGCAGCGCTGCGCTCCGTGTTTCCTCGGCAGAGCTGGGAGCCGGGCGCTGCGCAGCAGAACCGCGAAGGGTCCCTGCCCCGGACGGCTTACAAGACATGCAGGCCAGGGGCCTTTTCCCACGAAGCGGTCCTCGGTTCGGCCGTCCTGCTCGCAATGCCCACGAGGTCCCCGCCCTGCGGCCACTGGGGGCGACAGTGGCCCTCGCAGTCCGCCCGTGGCCGCGCCGCCCCAGAGCCCGGGCCAGGCAAGCCCGCCCACCGCCACCCGGAGCCTCCCGGGCAGCGGCAAGCGCAGAAAAAGCCAGTGTGGCGTAGTGGTTAAGAGCGTGGGACTGGGACTCAGGCGATCTGGGTTCTAGTCCCCACTCAGCCATGGAGCCAACTGGGTGACTCTGGGCCAGCCACAGACTCTCAGCCCAGCCTACCTCGCAGGGTTGTTGTTGCGGGGATAAGATGGAGGAGGAGAATGATGTAAGCTGCCTTGAGCCCTTTGTAGGGAAAAGGCAGGATATAAATTGAAAAATAAAATAAAAAAATAAAAAAGCAGCACACGCGGAGACTCACCGCGAGCCCCGGAAGGCAGGAGCAGCCTGGGGACCCCCAGCAGGAGGACGGCCGCCCCCCAGAGCCGGGGAAGCGCCATCCCGCTCCCCGACGCGTCTCCTGAAGGCCCCCCTTGTCGTGTGTCTTGCAGGCGATCTCGGAGTCGTGAAAGCGGAGCAGGAGAACGTCCGCGGCTGGAGAATCCGGAATAAGAACCGCGATTGTGCGAGGGGGAAATACTTAGCTATAGATTTTATTTATTTATTTATTTATTTAAATATTTTTATGCCGCCCCTTGCAGCAGCCTCGGGGCGGCTCACAACACTAAAATAGATCCCGCAGGCCAGGCAGCGGCGGGCGGAGAGTCTCGCCTAGAAATGGGAAGGTTGCTCTTGGTCTTCCGCGAAGAGACACGGAAGAGACAGGGCGATGGGGGACGGAACTCATACGAAGGGGAAAGCAGGGGAGACGGATCTGCTCCTGGCGAGAGCCAGAAAAACCCCAGCACAAGCCCGGTCCGTCTCCCGCTCCCTCGCTGCCCCGCTCGCAGCCTCCAGACAGTAGAAACAGTTTAATTCATGGGGGCTCCGGATATGTCGCAACGAGGCAACGTTGAACAGAAAGTTCCTGGGAAGTCGCCCACAATCCTCCCACGTGCAGCTCCCCCCTCGCCCCCCCGCTCCAGCTCCCCCCCCCCCCACCGTCCATGGAGAAATGAACGCTTGCGATTTAGGAGCGCGGCGCTGAAAACTGCAGGGACAAATTCAAAAGGGACAAGTGCCAAGTTGCGCATCCAGGAAAAAGAAATCCGAGGTTAGAATGAGGGTACAGATGAAAGGGGCCATGGACCCCCCCCCCCGGACTGCTGGAGAGTCTCCCGCCCGCCCCGCTCTGCCCGTCTCCCTCCCTGGCGGAGAACGGCTGCGCTCTGCGTTCCCGTCCGTGCAGCCTCTGGACGGAAATCCCACACGCCCGATCCAGCAGCCGGGCTCGGGGGCGCCCAAACCTCTGGCCTGGGGGGTGGGCGCTGTGCTGGGACCGGGCTGGATGCTGGGAAGCCTGCAGGACTCGCTTCTGCGCCCCACGGAAAAGCGCGCGCTCTGCCCTTTTGCCAACGCAGGGAGCCTCTCTGGACTTGCCCCAACATTCATCCTGGAAGCATACATGTTACGTGATGACCATAGTATTCCACAGGCTGCTCCCCCTTTTCAAGGTGTTGTGATTTATTTATTTATTAGATTTCGAACCTGCTTCTTTCCTTTAAAGAACTCCAAGTGGCTTACACCAATCTCTTCCTGCTCTTCATCTTAATCCCCTCAACAACCACCCTGCAAGGTATGTTGGGCAGAGAGACCGGGAGGGTGTCAGAGGGTTTGTTCCACAAAAAAAGCAGATGACTCAATTAATCTCCTGTGCTGCTCGCCAGCTGCTCGCCAAGTCCGCTCTGTTCGCAAACAGCAAAGCCGGCTAACCGTTTCCCTGTTTATCTGAAGATTACACTGGTCTACAAATTTTGGGAAATTATCAACTCCAAGATAAAATGTGCTAATTCTTGCATGTTTTGATTAGATGAATTAAAAAGCAGGTGACAAAGGTGCTGGTTGGCTAAAGTGTTCAAGATATTCCACAATACAGATTTATACACAGGCAAGTATATTTGCTTACAAGGCAGGGAGGTGTCTGATGGTCATGCTGCCTCGTAACTTCTCAACAAAGTACGGTAGAACAATGAAAATGGTACCCCATGGAAGTGGATAAAATTATCTTCACCTTGAGACTAAAGATTATCACCTAACTGTACTTTATTGTTTACTGCAAGGTACATTCCTCTTGGTCAGATCTACTCATCACGCAGTTACATCTGGTGCCTTCCGAAGTCTCATTGCCTAACATTTCCAAGGATCAGTTGCGTGATGTTTTCCCTCAGAAGCCAAGATGCCTCCAGACTGTAAACTACACAGAGCACTTCTGCTGCATTTGTGGCGAGGTTATATTTACGTCTCAAAAGTGCAGTATGACTGCAGTGGTGAAAAAGACACTCCACCTAAATTTTGGATGCAAAATAGGGGATCAGGACGAGAGTTGGCCCCTCATTATGGTTGCATGACATGTGCAACTGATCTGCATCATTGGCTAAGCCAGAAGAAAAAGTCCATGCCTTTTGCAGTCCCAAGGGTGTTTTTGGTGCAATCTTGACCTAAAGCTGTATCTTGGAAACACTAATTTCCTTTACTCGTGACCCGATTCTGGTAAAAGTTAGCTGTTTTCATTTCCGAGGCTTTCTCCTTGTTGCTGCTGTTGTTAGTCGCGAAGTCGTGTCCGACCCATCGCGACCCCATGGACAACATTCCTCCAGGCCTTCCTTGTAGACCAGTGTTAATCAACATCTGGATCTACCAGCTTGTTCTCGTTCTTTCTTTGCACATCCCCAGCTGACTTGGCACTTTGGACACCCACCGCCCCCCCCCCGGCCTCGAGTCTCGCAAGGGCGTTTGTGGGCACCGCACCACTCCTGGTGCCCTGGCAGGATGGAGATGTTACAAGACCGTTAGAGACCAGATGGCTCAGCTTGTTGCTGCTGGAAGCGACCTGCAGCCTCGATTAACCCAAATGCAGATCCCATCATCCCCCCCCACCTCCCGCTCCAGAGTAACCCCAGTGACTGTCCCAGAGGGCTGGCTGCTCTTCCGACGGAGCGCAGCCTCCCCAGCCACCGTCTCACGTCTCGCGTGGCTCTGGCCCACTGCCCTGGCCCTGCTCATCCGTCCGAGGGATTTTCTTCCAGGCAAGACGTGACAGCAGGGCTGTCAGAGTGGACTTGTCTGGGCAGGCCCCCACTTTCGGTGGAGAGCAATGAAAAGGCATGCACTCAACCTGAATGCCACAATTTCCACAGGATTTCAAATTGCGAGCCTACAGAAAGGCTGGGAGAGGAGGAAAGGAGGGGCCTGGGAACCTGTGTTTCTCACCCTTCTGTCCAGCCCCATTTTCCTCTTGCAAGGAACCGGGCAGCTTGCCAGGCCGTCGCCTCTCCACCCCACCCTCGCAACAACAACCCTGCAAGGTGCTCTGGCTGAGAATCACCGACTGGCCCAAAGCTGCCACCTGCCTAAGCACGGACGTTGCTGGTGGAGACTCCCCTGGGGGACTGCAAAGGGGAACGAAAGGTTTGAGAACTCGTGCGAGAGCGCGCTGGCCTTTCAGGCTGCCCGGTGCCGAGCCATCTAGGGCTTTACATAACCTCTGGCACTTCAGATCTCGTTTATATTTTGTATTTATGTCTTACGTTCATAAAGGAACCCTTTGCAAGGTGGCTAACCTAGGCTACCTCCTCTCCATTTATCCTCACAACAACCCTGTGAGGCAGGTTAAGCAGAGAGTCAGTGATTGGTCCAAATCGCCCAGTGAGCTAAACTGGGAATCCCGCCCCCCCCACCCCCCGGAATCCTCTAAATACGTGCAGGGTCAAAGTTGGTGTGCCTGACTTATTTTATTTATTTATTTATTTGGAAATTTATAGGCCGCCCCTTGCCACAAGCCTCGGGGCGGCTCACAACAATACAACAACAAATTCTCATACATTAAAATTTCCAAATATTAAAATTCACAAACATTAAAAACTGGCCCATCTCCAGGTCTGAATTAAAACCGTCACAATATAAATAAATTAACATTTAAAATATTGTTTAAATAAAAAGGTCTTCGCCTGGCGCCGAAAAGCAAATAAAGACGGCGCCAGGCGAGCCTCTCTGGGGAACCCTCTCTGGGGACTGTTTACCTCTGCGACCTCCTGATGACCTCGCTACAATTATTTTTCTACCAACTAACAAAACGAAACAAAAAATCATCAATCATCAGAAACATTAGACCTACTGGGTCAGCCCCCCTGTACTTTTTTTAAAATTAGTAATCCATAAACATATTTAAGTCTATGCATAGTCCTGTTCCTCTAGCTAATAATAAAAAGAATGTCAAGTCTGATAGACGTCTGTATCCTCTTTCTCCTTCAGAGGCAAAGTCAACCTGTCCAGTTCAGCACAGTCCAAGATCTTTTTAAAAATCAGCTCGTCGGTAGGTAGTTCTTCACTCCTCCAATGTTGGGCAAATGCAATCCTCGCCACAGTAATTACATGTAGAATCAAATACATTGCTTGACTAGCAACATCATCAGGTGCAATGCCTAATAAGAACACTTCAGGTTTAAATATTAGAGGTTTTTGTAACATTCCCTCAAGCATTTACTGTATTTTTTGCTCTATAAGACTCACTTGTTTCCCCCTCAACAGTAAGGGGAAATGTCTGTGCGTCTTATAGAGCGAATGTGTGTGTGCAGTAAGTCTGTCAGATGTGCAGCCCATGGGGAAGTGATGGGGAATGTGCCTGTGATTATGTGCCCATTTGATTCAGAATATTGTTTTTCTTGTTTTCCTCCTCTAAAAACTAGGTGTGTCTTATGGTCAGGTGTGCCTTACAGAGCGAAAAATACGGTATGTATTTTAGCCCAGTGTTGTTTTAGCCTAAGGCTAAAACCCAGTGTAGTTTTAGCCTTATTTTAACGCAGTGTCGTTTTAGCCTTTGGCCAATACAGCCTTATGCATTTTAACGCAGTGTCGTTTTAGCCTGATAAAAAGTACCAGGTTTATGCTTCTTATGCTCTGCCGCCCCCTGCTGGACAGCAGCGCCAGCGGAGAAAGAAATCAGCTGGTTTCCGAGAAACCAGGCGACCCGGGGGCGGGGCTTCCGCGGACCACGCCCCCGCCTGGGCTCCCGCCCCTTCCACTGGAGAACGGCCGCCGCTTGTCCAAAAAGGGAGGGCGGGAGGAGTTGGCTGGGAGGCTCGCCGCGGGGGGGGGGGGAGCTCAGCCCTGCGCGCTCTGGGGGATGCGCGAGGAGCGGCGCCGATTCCGAGGAGAGCAAAGGGAGGCGCGCAGAGGCGGCGCTGCTACCGGCGCGGAAGCAGCAGCAGCAGCAGCGAGGAGGGAGGGCGGACGGCGGGGATCGTCCTGCTGGCCTGAGGAAGCGGGAGAGCCCGACTGAGTTTAGGATGCCGTGCACTGCGCGGAGTCGAATCAATTCCTAGAAGCAGAAAGGACAAGGCTGAGGCTGTCATACTTTGGCCCATCACGAGAAAGCCAAATTCCCCGGCCAAGACGCTCGTGATGGGGAACGACAAAAGCGGAAGACGAAAGGGAAGACCGCACAGGCGATGGATGGAGCCCGGAGGAGGCCGCAGCCTTGTGCCTGGCAGAGCCGGGCAGGGCTGGCCTGGGCAGCGCATCTTGGAAGGTTTTCATTCCGAGGGTTCCCTTAAGTTGCAGGCGACTTGATAACACGCAACGGCGTGACCAAACCCGGCTGATGAAACAAGCCTTGGGGAAGGAAGCTCGGCGGGGGGCAGGGATTCCTCAGCTGCCCGGCTTCCTGTTTCTGAGCATTACCATTTTGTTTAAAAAAATATTTTTACGAAGGTGTTTAATCTGCTTTCCTGGGCTCTTTGCCCTCATGCAACAGCCTGTGATGTTACAAAACATGGACAATCAGGATTAACTATGCATAACATCCAGCAGCGAGGAAAAATTAAAGCCCCAAATGCAGACAGGAATAAATGTCTCCGGGGTTTTTGGCTTTGCTTTTTAAAGGCAGCAGTGATGAGGCTGCGTGGAGGGAATTCGAAAGGCGTGGGGCCATCACTAAGAAAGCCCTTGGCTTAAGGTTCCTTACTAGGGGGTCAAAGCGTGCCCCCCCCCCATGCT
Source organism: Varanus salvator macromaculatus (assembly GCA_023646645.1). NCBI lineage: Eukaryota > Metazoa > Chordata > Lepidosauria > Squamata > Varanidae > Varanus > Varanus salvator. The sequence continues at coordinate 78,539 of JAIXND010000809.1, forward strand.
CAGGTGGGATCATGCAGGTGTGGACAGTCTTTCAGGTCTCACAGCGCTGGCACCCCAGCCAATTCCTGTGGCCCACTGGGTGTCCTGGGGAAGCCCCAGGATGCCCTCACAGCTTGGTGTCCTGTGCTGAGCGGGGACTGGAACCGACGGCCCTCTGCCCCCTTCCTACTCTGCTGTTCTGTGATTTTATGGAAGGGCTTGCGATGCCATGCCAAGTGCTGCCTGGAAGTGTGGAAGAGTTGCCACAGAATCGGGACACAGCCTGAACTCTCAGAGGGGAAGGAATACTCCCTCCCTTTAAAACAACGGCAATAGAAGATATGCAGGTTGTTAACATTCAGAAGAGTCCCCAGAACGTCACAAAAAGTTAAATGCATTTAGTATCCTGGGGAAACTCCTGGCAGTGGACAAGAGAGTTCAAACCCAGTGACGCTCTGGTGCCTTCCAGCCCCTGGGATTTGGATCTTCTGTTCCGGACTTCAGAGGTTCACCATTGGGCAATTACCCCCAGGTGTAGAAAATAAGAAATCTTGCTCCATTGCTCCATGCCTGCAGGTTGTTGAACTGCAGAGGAGACCGCAAGACTTCAGTTTAGTTCAATGTATTTGGGATCCTGGTGGAAATCCAGGCAGTGGACAAGAAAAGCCCAACCCAATGACTCTCTGGCACCTTCCAGGCCCTGGGATTTGGGTTTCCAGTTCTGGAGTTCAGGGGTTCAGCAAAAGGCACCCACCCCCAGGTGCAGAAAATAGGAAAGCTCGCTCCACCGCTGAGCCCTGCCCGCTTTTCTCCCATGGCATCCAGCTCCCTCAGCGAACATCAAGTGCTGGTGTTGACCCAGATCGTCCAAAGGGGTTCGGGGTCGGGTGGTTGAAGGACACCATTCATGGGAATCTGCCCAGCTGTGGGGATCACCAGCTTGTCCTCCTGGTGTCCCCCTTTGCCCTCTTCTCACACCTGGCGTTGCCTGACGAGTGGGTGTCTGCCCCGGATCGCAGCAGGTGTGCTCGGGGAATTCCTGCCTTTCCACCCTGCCTTGGGTCCAGAGGAATGTCTCCCACCCAAAGGGGCTTCCAGACTGGGCAGAAATACACCCCAAAGGACCAGGGGAAGTCTCCCGTGTTCTGGAGAAGGACTTCCCTTGAGGACAGTGGCAGAGGGGAAAAGGTTAAAGTCTCCCTCCAGCCCGTTAACGAGCACACGCGCTCTTGGAGGTGGGGAGAGGATGGTGTGGAGAGGGGCTGACTCGGTCCAGCCCTTGCCCAGACAGAAAGTGGTACAGCCCTTGACCGGCCACCGCTGCTTGGCAGAGGCTGAGACGGCCATCACAGAGCAAGGCAGCCCAGGGAGGCCGCCTCGCAGGGGGACCGTACGGCTCGGCTCGCATGGGAAACGGTGACCGTCTGCTCAGGAGGGGAAGATTCAGGCGTGGGGCGGAGGAGGGACTGGCTGTGTTCCCACAACACACCAAGCCATGGCAGGGCTCATGGGAGGGCTCCTGTGATACCCACAGGAGGGCTGAACAGGGTGGGGGGAAGTTGCTGAGTAACTTGGCACGGAGGGTGTTTTCAGGTGTTGTCTGAACCTGCTCTTGACAGAAGGTGTCTGCACCCACGGGGCAACTGCTGAGCTGAGTCCATGAAGCTATTTTCATGGCACCCAAGGGAAGAGGGTGGGTTTCCCTCCTTAGCAGCCTCAGGTGAGGCAGAGCTCCTGCCCTCGGGAAGGGGCTTCGTCCACTTACCTGAGCTGGAACACCTCCCCTTGTCGAGAGTTCCTGGAAACAAGGAGAAATACTGATGGTCAAATCTTGGGATGTCTGGGTGGTGACGGGGTGTCTCTCTCCCTCAGTCCCATTTTCTGGCCAGCTAAACAAAATGCATCACAGAATCCAGGCAATCAGGTGGTGTCGATGTGTAAGGGCTGGGCTGGGTCCTGGGCGGTCCGGGTTCAAGTCCCCACTGAGCCATGAAGTGCCTGGGGGGCTCTAGGCCTGGCACTCGTTTTCAGCCCGACCCACCTCAAGGGGGTCTTGTGGTGAGGATAAAATAGGGCTTGGTGAGCTGCCTTCACTTCCTCGCAAGCAGAAACCTGGCATGTGAATGTTGTGTAATCTTCTAATAGGAACAAATGTAAGGATGATGAAATACTGAAATACGGAAGAGAGGCTAAAATCTTTCCAAGCTGTGGGCACCGGGACCCAGGCAACCCGGTTCGAACACAAGGGCCAGTCCCCTCACAGTCAAGTAGTCCAAGGGGCAGAGCCAGGGGGAGAAGGTCCAGGCAGAGCCAGTCTGAGAGTGAGGAGGGGCAAACAAGTCAGAGGGCAGGAAGCCAAAGAGGCAAGGCTGAGGGGAGCAGGTAGCTGAGGGTTGCAGAGGGAGACCGAGCAAGCAAGGACCAGGAAGCTGAGTAGGGACTGGGAGCAGAAGCGCTGGCGGAATTCCAGGAGCAATTGAGCGGGATTTTCTGAGATCGCAGCAGGCATGCTCAGGGAATTTCTGCCTTTCCGCCCCACCTTGAGTCCAGAGGAACATCTCCCACCCAAAGGGGCTTCTGCACTGGGCAGAAATCCCCCCCACAGGACCAGGGAGAGCCCCCAGCCCTCCCCCGCAAGCAAATACAATGTTCAGAGAAGGAATTCCCTTCAGGACTGTGGCAGGGGGAAGGTCAAAGTCTCCCCCGCCCGATAATCAGCACATGCGCTCTTGCAGGTGGGGAGATGATGGAGTGGAGAGGGGCCGATTTGGTCCAGCCCTTGCCCGGACTGAAAGTGGTACAGCCCTCGACTGGCCACCGCTGCTTGGCAGAGGCTGAGGCGGCCATCGCAGAGCAAGGCCGCCCAGGGAGGCCGCCTCGCAGGGGGACCGCACGGCTCGGCTCTCACGGGAAACGACCACCCTTCTGCTCAGGAGGGGAAGATCCAGGCGTGGGGCGGAGGAGGGACTGGCTGCGTCCGCACAACAAGCCAAGCCACAGCGGCTCATGAACTCGGGTGGATCGCTGGGACCTCCAGACTTGTCAAAACTTGGTCAGGGTGGCACATATTTGGCTACAAGCGACCCCAAAGCAGTTGCATGTGGCACAGTTTCCTTCAGCCGTGGGGGCTCGCTGTGCCACCCAGACCCAGAGAACTCAACCCGCCGTGTCCAAGCCAAAGGGCTGCAGAGCTGCCTGGCCAGACCAGCAAAAGGATCCTGCTACTCTCGCCAGGGGTCCAGTGGGCTCCTGCCCATGCCAGCCACTCCTAAGCGCCCAAGTGGCATCAGGGCAGCTGGCAAAGGCCTCCCTCTGCCCCGTCATGTTTACAGACTCTTTTGGGGGGATGGCCCATGTGGCCCCACTGCTGTTTGGGGTTTGCCAAGGAATTGCAGTCTGATCTCTGCATATAGCAAGAGATTCCAGGAGAGAGACAGAGCCAAACCTGAAGCCACCCTGCCCAGTTGACCCTGTGGAGACGGGGAGGAGGCTGCAACCACGGGGTTCCTGGGGGGCCCCTGGGAGAGCCAAGGGGGGCTGAACAGGCCGGTGGGGCGGCTGCTGAGCACCTTGTTACACAGTGTGGCTTTGGGTGTCGTCTGAACCCGCTCGCTACGCACAGTGAGTTCAGACGCAGGGCAACTGCTCAGCTGAGTGTACAAAGCTGTTTTCATGGCACCCAAAGGGAGCAGGGGGTCCCTTCTTCAGCAGCCCCAAGTGAGGTCAAGCTCCTGCACCTGGGAAGGGACTCCAGCCACTTACCCTGCCTGGACTTCTTGGACTTTTCGAGTTTTCCTGGAAACAAGGAGAAATGCAGGAGGTCAGAATCTTGGGGTATCTAGGTGGCGAAGGGGGAGTCTCCTTCTCTCTCCCTCAGCCCCATTTTCTGCCCAGCTTGCTGCAAGGATAAAATGGGGCTTGCTGAGCTGCCTTCACTTCCTCGCAAGCAGAAACCTGGCATGTGAATGTTGTGCAATCTTCCAATAGGAATAAATGTAGGAATAATAAAATACTGAACTACGGAGCAGAGGTTAAATGCTTCCAAGCTGTGGGTACCGGGACCCAGGCCACCTGGTCAGGATGCAGGGCCAGTCCGCCTCAGTCAAGTGGTCCAAGGGGCAGAGCCAGGGGGAGAAGGTCCAGGCAGAGGCAGTCGGGGAGTCACAGCTGCCCAACCAAGTCCGGGGCAGGAAGCCAAGGAGACAAGCCTGAGGGCTGGAGCAGGGGACGGAGCAAGTGAGGAGCAGGGAGCCGGGCCGGGGCTGGGAGCAGAAGCAGCGCCATGGGCAGAGTTCCAGGAGCCCAACCCACAAAAGCACTCCAGCAACCGAGAGGACCTTCCCTGCTGAGGCTGCTTCGGGAGGGAAGAGCAAGTGCTCACAGAGCTCTTCCTGCAGGGCCCCCAGGTGGTGCGCCTAAGAGCCCCCACAGGTGCAGGAGGCTGTGGGTCCAGCCCTGAAGCTACCAGGGCTGCTATGGCAACTCGTGGCGAGAAAAGCGCGCCCTGGAGCTGCCCCAGGTTCTCACACTCGCTCAGTGCTCCTGCTGTAGGCACAGATCCCATCAGCCACCACCCGACACTCAATCCCAAGCAGCGTGGCTGGAGCAGCTCCTGCAGCAGCTGCCGCTCTTCCCACGGGACTGTCTGGAAGCTCCCCGGAATGGGGCCTGCCCTCAGGACTCCTGGAAGAGGCGAGGGCCTTGTGAACGGCCAGCATCGCACGCGGGTGGGGTGATGTGCAGGCGGGACTCGGCCGGGTCCCAGTGGCCCTGGGCGCACAGGGCCATGGAAGGAGCTAGTTTGGTGCCTATGGTGAACTAGTGCTCCCCATCACTTGGGCCGTCATGTGCCGAATCCGTTGCCTGCCCCAGGATTTTGGGCTGTGAGCTAAGCTGTGCGCTCAGGGGACTGCAGGTAGTGGGGGACTCCGAGGCGACTGAACACTGCATTTCATTGTGGAAATAAACACACCCCTAACATGGCAGGGCTGTGAAGGGTTTTGCGTCGGGTCCTCATTCCCTGCTGCGGTAGCGGGTGGGCCAAATTCGTAGTTTGAGGACCCATGTTCTATGGCAGGGGTCGGCAACCTTTAACACTCAAAGAGCCATTTGGACCCATTTCCCACACAAAAGAAAACACCGGAGCCGCAAAACCCTTTTGACATCTAAAATGAAGATAACACTGCATATATCATTTTTTTCCTTAATGCTATGCGTATCTTCATTATGATTTAGCTGCAGCTCTTGTTCAGTCACTAAAAACTGTTATTTTTAATCTTACATTATAAACTAGTAGAACTCCTTTCATATATTTTGAATAAGAGAACAGCTTCCTGCAGAGTCAAAGTCAGTGCTAAAGGGCTGCATGCATTAAACAGCAAACCCCATAAGTTTGTCAACAGGAAAAGCAAATGAATCTACCCACGTCCCATTAAACGTTTGGTTTTCTTCAGAAACTTTTCTTTGGATTTATCCATGGTTGGAGGGGGGGAAAGCTCAGTAAATTGGCAGGTCACAGATATAGGTGTGTTTAGTGACTGATTAGCAGATAAACAGTCAAGTGCTGTGATTGTGACAGGTCCCAAGCGCAGCTTTTAACATTCTGAGGAAGGAGATTACATTGGGACAAAGCGAATCTTTTCAGCAGCGTTTCGTGTAACATGAGAGCCTGCAGGAAGCTTGTTCCACCCTTTCCCTGCACAATAGCGGAGGAATGTCGCAATTTACTTAACCGTTCCTGAGTGGACACCTCATCATCACCTATGGTTTTTTGTAACTCGGAGCCTCGGTGGCAGATCGGCGGCTGTGACATGTATTTTGGGCGACGCAGCCACAACAGAGGGATTCAAGAACCACGTGCGGCTCCAGAGCCGCGGGCTGCCAACCCCTGGCCTACGGGATCCAACTGCAAGTGCCATTGAAATGTTTCAAAGACGGAGATGATACTCACGTATGTGTGCTTCGAGGACCTCAATGGCCTTGTCTGTTGCTGCAGAGACAGAATTAGAAAGTTAGAGCTGGAAGGGACCTCTGGACATGCACTGCCTTTCCCAATGAATCAAGGCTCTCCTCCGTTGACCGAGCAACGAAACTCCCCACCTCATCCCATGTCTCTTTCAGAAAATTCCCAGAAGCAATTTGAGACGGGATACACATACAGTGGTACCTTGGCTCACAAACTTCACCCATTCCACAACTCCAGTCATGACCCAAATTGGTCGCGAGCCAAGTCAAATTTCACCATAAGGTTCAATGCAAATAAGGTTAATATGTTCTGTAACATTTTTTTTTTAATCACGAAAATTTGAAACAATGTGACAAAGAACAACAAAGTAAACAAGAACAAAAAAGATTGTGGCCATCTCCCCACCCCCACGAGCACGATCACACTTGTGCTTGTGTAGGGAAGATGGGTCCGATCAGGATTCTTACCCGATGCCGGGCTTGCGACCTGAAGCAATTTTTTTCTGAAATTTATGTATGCAACCCGAACTGGTTGCAAACTGAGGCATTCGTGAGCCGAGGTACCACTGCACCTGATGTTGGGAATATATTTCTTCTGAAAGGAATATTCAAATGCTGTGACTTCACAGGCATCTGAGAGGATCAGTTTAGCTCGGAGTCCTGTGCTGAGCAGGGGCCTGAGCATCCTTCTATATTCTCCCGCTCGGTGTCTTTACGAAGGGCTTGCGATGTCACGCTAGGGGCTCCCCGCTAGTGTGGAGGAGCTGCCACAGGGTCAGGGGCAGCCAGCGCTCATGGAGGGGAGGAAAGAGCCCCCCCCCCATAAAACAGGAGCAATAAAGATATGCAGGCTGTCCATGTGCAGAAGACTCCCCAAGACTTCACTTTAGTTCAAAGTATTTTGAATCCTGGGGAAAACCGTGGCAGAGGACAAGGGAGGCCAAACCCGATGTCTCTCTGATGCCTTCCAGCCCGGGATTTGGGCTTCCTGTTCGGGACTTCAGGGGTTCAGCTTTGGGCAACTACCCGCAGGTGCAGAAAATAGGAAAGCTCGCTCCACTGCCAAGCCCTGCCTGCTTTTCAGCGGCCTCAGTGAACATCAAGCGCTGGTGTTGACCCAGATCGTCCAAAGGGGTTGGGGGCCGGGTGGCTCCAGGACAATGTTCACCCAAGGGAGCCTGCCCCACTCTTGGGGTCAGCAGCCCGTCCTCCCGGTGTCCCCCTTTGCCCTCTTCTCACACCTGGTGTTGCCTGACGAGTGGGTGTCTGCCCCGGATCGCAGCAGGTGTGCTCGGGGAATTCCTGCCTTTCCGCCCTGCCTTGGGTCCAGAGGAATGTCTCCCACCCAAAGGGGCTTCCGGACTGGGCAGAAATACACCCCAAAGGACCAGGGGGAGTCCCCCGGGTTCTGGAGAAGGACTTCCCTTGAGGACAGTGGCAGAGGGGAAAAGGTTAAAGTCTCCCTCCAGCCCGTTAACGAGCACACGCGCTCTTGGAGGTGGGGAGAGGACGGTGTGGAGAGGGGCTGACTCGGTCCAGCCCTTGCCCAGACAGAAAGTGGTACAGCCCTTGACCGGCCACTGCTGCTTGGCAGAGGCTGACGGCCATCGCAGAGCCAGGCAGCCCAGGGAGGCCGCCTCGCAGGGGGACCGCACGGCTCGGCTCTCACGGGGAAAGGTGACCGTCTGCTCAGGAGGGGAAGATTCAGGCGTGGGGCGGAGGAGGGACTGGCTGCGTCCCCACAACAGCCAAGCCATGGCAGGGCTCCTGGGAGGGCTCCTGCGATACCCACAGGAGGGCTGAACAGGGTGGGGGGAAGCTGCTGAGTAACTTGGCACGGAGAGTGTTTTCAGGTGTTGTCTGAACCTGCTCTTGACAGAAGGTGTCTGCACACACAGGGCAACTGCTGAGCTGAGTCCATGAAGCTATTTTCATGGCACCCAAGGGAAGAGGGTGGGTTTCCCTCCTTAGCAGCCTCAGGTGAGGCAGAGCTCCTGCCCTCGGGAAGGGGCTTCGTCCACTTACCTGAGCTGGAACACCTCCCCTCGTCGAGAGTTCCTGGAAACAAGGCGAAATACTGATGGTCAAATCTTGGGATGTCTGGGTGGTGATGCGGGTGTCTCTCCTCTCCTCCTCACCCCCATTTTCTGCCAGCTTAGCACAAACATCTCACAATCGAAGCAATCAGGTGGTGTTGCACTCTAAGGGCTGGGCTGGGTCCTGCCTGGTCCGGGTTCAAGTCCCCGCTGAGCCATGAAGCACCAGGGGGGCTCTCGGCCAGGCACTCTCTTTCAGGTAGGTGGGGACTCCGAGGCGGCTCAGCACTGCGTTTCATTGCGGAAATAAACACGCCTCCAATATGTCAGGAACTCCAAAGTTTTCCTACATGTTTTAATTTAGTGCTGGTGTAGTGGGTCGCCCCGTCCCTCACTCATTGCAGATCACTGGGGTGGGCTTGTCTGATTCCGAGGAGAAGGTGGAGGAACGAGGGGAGGGGGTCAGGACTTCCGGGGGTCCAGGTTGCCCAGTGAGGTTTCCCATGGTGAGTGTGAGAACAGCCCTGTTTGGGGAAGGGCAGGAGGGTTTTCAGGGTGGGAAGGGGGGAACATATGGAAACCGGTCCTTGACCCAGTCAGGAGGTGAGGGAGAGACAGGCTGCCCACCTGGAGGGCCTTTGCAATACTTCTCAAACGGCTGCGCCCTTGAAAGAGACATCCGACAGTGAAAATAATGCCAAGGGCAGCAGGACCGGGAAAGTGCGGGGCGGGGGGACACCTTGGAGAAAGGTCTGGGGCACAGGGGTCCTGAGGAGGCCGAGGGCGGAAGCAGCCGCGATCTATCAGCAACTATTCCATGTCATGTAAATATTTCAAAGAGGGAGATGATACTCACGTAAGTGCATTTCGAGGACCTCAATGGTTTCTTCTGTTTCTGCAGAGACAGAATTAAAACGTTAGAGCTGAAAGGGACCTCTGGACAAACACTGCATTTTCCAAGGAATCAAGGCTCTGTCTTCCTTTGACTAAGCACCAAAAAAATCCCTCAATGCATATACTTCCCTGTTCCTTTCAGGTAATTCGCAGAAGCATTTGAGACAGGATGCACATACCTGATATTGGGTACAGGAATATCTTATGGAAAAAAATGGCAAATACTCTACTGCACAGCCGTCTGAGAGGGTCATTTTCGCTTGGACCCCTGTGCTGAGCAGAGGCCCAAGAGCCCCTCCACTCTACTGTTCGGTGACTCCATGAGAGGGCTTCGATGTCACAGTGTGGGCTCCCCGGAAGTGTGGGAGCGCTGCCACAGGGTCAGGGAACGGCCAGGGCTCACGGGGTGGGGGCAGGGGCGGAAAGGGCCCCTCTCCTCAAATCAGTAGCAATAGAAGATGTGCAGGCTGTTCATCTGCAAAGGGCCCCCAGGACTTCAGTTCAATGTATTCGGGATCCTGCTGGATCCCACAGGCCCAGGGAGAGGTTCCCGCACCACCTCGAGCTAGTACAAGTGTTGCAGGAGGAGTTCCCTTGGGGACCTTGTGTTTTTTCAGGCCGTGGGGGCTCGCTGCGCCACCCAGACCCAGAGAACTCAACCCACCAAAGGGCTGCAGAGCTGCCTGGCCAGACCAGCAAAAGGATCCTGCTACTCTTGCCAGGGGTCCAGTGGGCCCCTGCCCATCCAAAGTGCCCAAGTGGCATCGGGGCAGCTGGCAAAGGCCCCACTCTGCCCATCATGGTTACGGACTCTTTTGGGGGGACGGCCCATGTGACCCCACTGCTGTTTGGGTTTTGCCACGGAATTGCACTCAGATCTCTGCATAAAGAAGAGATTCCAGGAGAGAGACCGGGCCAAACCTGAAGCCACCCTGCCCAGTTGTCCCTGTGGAGACGTGGAGGAGGCTGCAATCACGGGGTTCCTGGGGGGGCCCCTGGGAGAGCCAAGTGGGGCTGGACAGGGCACTGGGGCGGCTGTTGAGCACCTTGTTACACAGTGTGGCTTTGGGTGTCATCTGAACCCGCTCGCTACGCACAGCGTGTGCAGACGGAGGGCATCTGCCCAGCTGAGTGTACAAAGCTGTTTTCATGGCACCCAAATTGAGTGGGTGGAGTCCCTTCTCCAGCAGCCCCATGCGAGGCAGAACTCCTGCCCTCAAGACGAGGCTCAATGCACTTACGCCAGTGGGACATCATGGCCTCTTCGAGTTTTCCTGGAAACGAGGAGAAATGCAGGTGGTCAGAATCTCGGGATGTCTGGGTGGCGATGGGGGAGTCTCCTTCTCTCTCCCTCAGCCCCATTTCCTGCCCAGCACAGCAGAACACACCACACAGTCCAGACAATCAGGTGTTGTCGTGGTCTAAGGGCTGGTCTGAGTTTGGGATGTGACCAAGGTGTGCGCTCAGGGAGATGCAGGTAGGTGGAGGAGTGAGGAAAAGGGGCCAGGACCTCCAGAGGTCCAGGATGCCCAGTGCGGTTTCCCTGGCTGAGCGTGACAACCGCCCTGTTTGGGGAAGGGCAGGAGGGTTTTCAGGGTGGGAAGGGCGGAACATGTGGCTACCGGTCCCTGACCCAGTCAGGAGGCGACAGGAGAGACAGCCCGAGGAGGCCAAGGGCAGAAGCAGCCGCCATGCCTGGAGACACTCCAGCCTGGCCACTGCCTTTTCTCCCTCTACGGGATCTCTCAGCAACTATTCCATATATTGTAATGTTTCAAAGAGGGAGACGATACTCACGTAATTGCTGTTGGATGGACTGAATGCCCTGTTCTGTTTCTGCAGAGACAGAGTGAGAAAATTAGAGCCGGAAGGCACCTCTGGAGCAACGTGGCCTTTTCCACCAAAGCAAGGCTCTGTTTGACTTGGACCAAGCGACAAGACGCCCCATCCCATGAAAATAGACTTCCCATGTCTCTTTCTATAACTCTCAGAAGCAATTTGGGACAGGATGCTCAAACCTGATACTGGGTATAGGAACATCTTCTGAAACAAATTTGCAAATGTTCTAACTGCGCAGCCTCCTGAGAGGGTCATTTTAGCTGGGACTCCTGCGCAGAGCGGGGGCTTGGAACCGATGGGCCCAAGCGACCTTCCTCTCTGCTGTCCAGCGCATTTATGAGAGGGCTTGTGATGTCGTGCTAAGGGCTCCCCGCTAGTGTGGAAGAGCTGCCACAGGGTCCGGGCACAGCCAGCGCTCAGAGGGGGGAAGACCCCCCCGCTCCATGAAACAGGAGAAATAAGGACATGCAGGCTGTCCAAATGCAGAAGAGTCTCCGAGACTTCACTTTAGTTCGAAGTATTTTGAATGCAGGAGAAAATCCTGGCAGTGGACAAGGGAGGCCAAACCCAGTGACTCTCTGGTGCCTTCCAGCCCGGGATTTGGGCTTCCTGCTCTGGACTTCGAGGTTCAGCTTTGGGCACCTGCCCCAGGTGCAGAAAATAGGAAAGCTCGCTCCACCACGGAGCCGTGCCTGTTTTCTCCCACACCTTCCAGCTGCCTGAGGGCAACATCAAGCACTCAGATCTCGCCTATAGCAAGAGATTCCAGGAGAGAGACAGGGCCAAACCTGAAGCCACCCTGCCCAGTTGGCCCTGTGGAGACGTGGCGGAGGCTGCAACCACGGGGCTCCTGAGAGAGCCAAGGGGGGCTGAACAGGCCAGTGGGGCGGCTGCTGAGCTCCTTGTTACACAATGTGGCTTTGGGTGTCATCTGAACCCGCTCGCTACGCACAGTGTGAGCAGACACAGGGCAACTGCTCAGCTGAGCGTACAAAGCTGTTTTCATGGCACCCAAAGGGAGCGGGAGGGTCCCTTCTTCAACAGCCCCAAGCAAGGTGAAGCTCCTGCACCTGGCAGGGGACTCCAGCCACTTACCCTGCCTGGACTTCTTGGCCTCTTCGAGTTTTCCTGGAAACGAGGAGAAATGCAGATGGTCAGAATCTCGGGATGCCTGGGTGGCGATGGGGGAGTCTCCTCTCTCCCTCAGGCCTTTTCTGCCCAGCTCAGCAGAACACACCACACAGTCCAGGCAACCAGGTGGTGTCGATGTGTAAGGGCTGGGCTGGGTCCTGGGCGGTCCGGGTGCAAGTTCCCACTGAGCCATGAAGCATCTGGGGGGCCCTAGGCCAGGCACCTGCTTTCAGCCCAACCCACCTCAAGGGGGTCTTGCTGTGAGGATAAAATGGGGCTTGCTGAGCTGCCTCCACTTCCTCGCAAGCAGAAACCTGGCATGTGAATGTTGTGTAATCTTCCAATAGGAATAAATGTAGGAATAATAAAATACTGAACTACGGAGCAGAGGTTAAATGCTTCCAAGCTGTGGGTACCGGGACCCAGGCCACCCAGTCAGGACGCAGGGCCAGTCCGCCTCAGTCAAGCGGTCCAAGGGGCAGAGCCAGGGGGAGAAGGTCCAGGCAGAGGTAGTCGGGGAGTCACGGCTGCCCAACCAAGTCCGGGGCAGGAAGCCAGGAGACAGGCTGAGGGGAGCAGGCAGCTGAGGGCTGGAGCAGAGACACAGCAAGCGAGGAGCAGGGGGCCGGACAGGGGCCGGGAGTGGGAGCAGGATTATGGGCAGAGTTCCTGCTTTGGGAGGGGAGAATTTGTGGGTGCAGAGCTCCCCCTCAGGGCCCCCAGGTGGTGCTCCTTAGGGCCCCAAGAGGTGCAGCATGCTGCGGGTCCAACCAGTCCCTGTCCTGGCTGGGAGGCGATGGAGAAAATCGGAGGGCCTTTGCCGTTCCCACAATCAAGCAGTAATAGCAGTGCTGCGAGTGGAGGGAGAAGCTCCGCTGAGAGTGAGCAGGGAATGAGGGGAATGATCCCATTTGGATCCTGCTCGCCACATGGGCAGAGGCTTCCCCCTTGAGTCTGACAGGAGGCTGAAGGAATGAATGCTTTCATTCGGTCACAGACCAGAAATATTTAGAAGACCCTTTGGGCGAACACTGTTCTGGCATCTGTCACGTTTCAGTGGGAGACCTGCCCTGGAAAGGGCTGCCTTGAGTTTGAAAAGCAGCAGGCAAGCGGGAAGAGGCCAGCTCCCGACCGTGGCTGCGCTTTCGCATTCCCTCATTCAGGCAGTTTCCTCCACTGAAACATTTTCTCGCTGCTTCAAGGACCACATCGTATTTCAGGGAATGGTGTTGCGATTCTGGGGCCCCACAACAACTCGATCGTGAATGAGGGGAGAGCCAGGACAGGTCCGCCCTCTGAAACAGAACTCCCGACAAAACCGCAGCGCTCAAAACACACGTGAGAGTCCAGGGGGCGCCTCTGGCTCTCAGGCTCCCGCTGCTGCCCCCGCGAGAGGGACGTCCTGCAGGGGAAGGTAATACCAATGGCAGCAGCACCGGGAAAGTGCGGGAGCTCAGATATGGACAATGGATTGGACCACAGTGGTTTGGAGGAAGGCCGAGTGTGGATGCAGGAGGAATGCCTGGAAACCCACTTGCCTGGCACCTCTGTTTTGTCTGTCTTCAAAATATATCAGCTACTACTCAATGTCATTTAAATGCTTCACAGACGGACAAGATACTCACGTAATGGTAAAAGGAGTAACTTGCTGTCTTGTCGTTTTCCTGTGGAGACATAATTAGAAAATGAGAGCTGGAAGGGACTTCTGGAGAAACCATGTCTTCTCCAAATAATCAAGCATTTCGTAGCATGATCCCCCCCCCCCCCCCCAATCATAGAACCCTTGGGCACAATGCGAGGCGGGATCCACATACCTGATAATCAGAACATATTTCTTCTGAATAAAATACGCAAATAGTGTAACTGCACAGCCGTCTGAGAGGGGCAGCTTAGCTTAAACTCATGTGCTGAGCAGGGGCCTGGACCCGATGGGCCTGAGCGTCCTTCTCTACTCTACTGCTCAGTGTCTTTATGAAGGGCTTGCGATGTCACGCTAGGGACTCCCCGCTAGTGTGGAGGAGCTGCCACAGGGTCAGGGGCAGCCAGCGCTCATGGAGGGGAGGAAAGAGCCCCCCCCCATAAAACAGGAGCAATAAAGATATGCAGGCTGTCCATGTGCAGAAGACTCCCCAAGACTTCACTTTAGTTCAAAGTATTTTGAATCCTGGGGAAAACCGTGGCAGTGGACAAGGGAGGCCAAACCCGATGTCTCTCTGATGCCTTCCAGCCCGGGATTTGGGCTTCCTGTTCGGGACTTCAGGGGTTCAGCAAAAGGCACCCACCCCCAGGCAGAAAATAGGAAAGCTCATTCCACCGCCAAGCCCTGCCTGCTTTTCGCCCACGGCATCCAGCTCCCTCAGCGAACATTAAGTGCTGGTGTTGACCTGGATTGTCCAAAGGGGTTGGGGGCTTATTTCTTCTTATTTCTTAGAGTTATCCATACTTTTAGCCATGTTAAAACAGAAGCTTAATAATACATTGTCCAATCAGGGAAACCAAAACCTCTGTTCTCTTTAGCTTCCTGAAGTATTTTCAATTTAATCCTTGATTTCTTCTTTCTCCTTATAAATCTTGAAATTTGAAAATTTAAATCATCTCTTAAGAAATAAGAGAATTTTGTATGGATGGAGGTCTGAAATTGAATCAAGAAATACAAGAACAGGGATCTAATATCTCTTGGTGGCATAAGGTGCAGATACAATTGGAATATGCTAAAGATTGTAAAGCGTGGGGCTTTTATAAGGATTTAACAACGTTTGATCAAGTGATGCTTAAATCAGATGAGAAAATGATTAAAAGTTTATATGATTTTTTACTTGATAGGAAAATGGAAGACGAACAGATTAGGAAACTATGATAACGTGGGCACAAAATTTTGGCTATAATATTGAATTAGAAAAGTGGTAAAAGCCGTAGGAGAGAAATGTCAAGGTAATATTAGCAACTTTGTATAAAGAAAACTTGTATAACATGTTGTATAGATGGTATCTGTCACCAAATAGATCAGCTAAGATGTTTCCAAATATGTCAAATGGATGTTGGAAATGTAAACATAAATTGGGTACTTTCTATCATATGTGGTGGACTTGTGATAATGTGAAAAAGTATTGGGTTAAAATACATAAATGGCTTGAGGAAAGGTTACAAAAATTCTTAGCTTTTAAACCTGAAGTTTTTTTTCATTAGGCACTATACTGGAGGACATTAGTAAACAAGAAATGTATTCGATTTTACATGTAATCACTGCGGCGAGGATTGCATTCGCTCAATACTGGAAAAGTGAAGAACTACCCACCGATGAATTGATTCTAAAAAAAAAAAAAATCCTGGACTGTGCAGAAATAGATTGATTTTATCACTGAAGGAGAAGGAAGATATTCACTTCTATCAAACTTGGGACTCTTTTTATTATTTGCTAGAGAACCGGGACTTTGCATAGATTTAAATAAGTTTTTAAAGTCATTATAAATGGAAACAGAAGGGTGTGGGGGCTGACCCAGAGGGCTCGATGTTTTTGATGATGGATGTCGTTTGTAGTTTGTTATTTTTTAGGATTATAATTCAAATAAAACTCATTTAAAAAAAAACCACAAAGTGGTTGGGGGCCAGGTGGTTGCAGGACAATGTTCACCCAAGGGAACCTGCCCCACTCTTGGGGTCAGCAGCCCGTCCACCTGGTGTTCCCTCTTTGCCCTCTTCTCACATGTGGTGTTGCCTGATGAGTGGGTGTCTCCCCCTGGATCGCAGCAGGTGTGCTCGAGGAATTCCTGCATTTCCGCCCCCCTTGGGTCCTGAGGAATGTCTCCCACCCAAAGGGACTTTTGTACTGGGCAGAAATCCCACCCACGGGACCAGAGAGAGTCCCCAGTCTGCAAGCAAATACAATTTTCAGAGAAGGACTTCCCTTCAGGACTGTGGCAGGGGGAAGGTCAAAGTCTCCCTCCAGCCCATAATGAGCACATGCGCTCTGGGGGGGAGGGGAGAGGACGGTGCAGAGAGGGGCCGATTTGGTCCAGCCCTTGCCCGGACTGAAAGTGGTACAGCCCTCGACTGGCCACCGCTGCTTGGCAGAGGCTGAGGCGGCCATCGCAGAGCAAGGCCGCCCAGGGAGGCCGCCTCGCAGGGGGACTGCACGGCTCAGCTCTCACGGAAAACGACCACCCTTCTGCTCAGGAGGGGAAGATCCAGGCGTGGGGCGGAGGAGGGACTGGCTGCGTCCGCACAACAAGCCAAGCCACAGCGGCTCATGAACTCGAGTGGATCACTGGGACCTCCAGACTTGTCAAAACTTGGTTAGGGTGGCACATATTTGGCTACAAGTGACCCCAAAGCAGTTGCATGTGGCACAGTTTCCTTCAGCCGTGGGGGCTCGCTGTGCCACCCAGACCCAGAGAACTCAACCCGCCGTGTCCAAGCCAAAGGGCTGCAGAGCTGCCTGGCCAGACCAGCAAAAGGATCCTGCTACTCTTGCCAGGGGTCCAGGGGGCCCCTGCCCATGCCAGCCACTCCAAAGCGCCCAAGTGGCATCGGGGCAGCTGGCAAAGGCCCCCTCTGCCCATCAAGTTCACAGACTCATTTGGGGGGACGGCCCATGTGACCCCACTGCTGTTTGGGGTTTGCCATGGAATTGCACTCAGATCTCTGCATAAAGAAGAGATTCCAGGAGAGAGACCGGGCCAAACCTGAAGCCATGCTGCCAAGTTGACCCTGTGGAGACGGGGAGGAGGCTGCAACCACGGGGTTCCTGGGGGCCCCTGGGAGAGCCAAGTGGGGCTGGACAAGGCACTGGGGCGGCTGCTGAGCACCTTGTTACACAGTGTGGCTTTGGGTGTCATCTGAACCCGCTCGCTACGCACAGCGTGTGCAGACGGAGGGCATCTGCCCAGCTGAGTGTACAAAGCTGTTTTCATGGCACCCAAATTGAGTGGGTGGAGTCCCTTCTCCAGCAGCCCCATGCGAGGCAGAACTCCTGCCCTCGGGACGAGGCTCAATGCACTTACGCCAGTGGGACATCATGGCCTCTTCGAGTTTTCCTGGAAACGAGGAGAAATGCAGGTGGTCAGAATCTCGGGATGTTTGGGTGGCGATGGGGAAGTCTCCTCTCTCCCTCAGCCCCATTTCCTGCCCAGCTCAGCAGAACACACCACACAGTCCAGACAATCAGGTGTTGTCGTGGTCTAAGGGCTGGTCTGAGTTTGGGTTGTGACCAAGGTGTGCGCTCAGGGAGATGCAGGTAGGTGGGGACTCTGAGGCGGCTCAACACTGCGTCTCATTGCGGAAATAAACACGCCTCTAAAATGGCAGGGACTACAAAGGATTTTACTCTGTGTCTTAATTTAGAGCTGTTGCAGTGCGTGTGCCCGTCCCTCGCTCTTCCCTCACTCATTGTGGATCCTTGAGGTGGGACCGTCTGATTCTGAGGAGAAGGTGGAGGAGCGAGGAAAGGGGGCCAGGACCTCCAGGGGTCCAGGATGCCCAGTGCGGTTTCCCTGGCTGAGCGTGAGAACCGCCCTGTTTGGGGAAGGGCAGGAGGGTTTTCAGGGTGGGAAGGGGGGAACATGTGGCAACCGGTCCCTCACCCAGTCAGGAGGCGACAGGAGAGACAGCCTGCCCACCTGGAGGCCTTTGCGATACTTCTCAAATGGCTGCGCCCTTGAAAGAGACGTTCGACCGGTGAAAATAATACCAAGGGCAGCAGGACCGGGAAAGTGCGGGAGGGACGCCATGGAGAAAGGTCTGGGGCACAGGGGTCCCGAGGAGGCCGAGGGCAGAAGCAGCCGCCATGCCTGGAGACACTCCTGCCTGGCCACTGCCTTTTCTCCCTCTACGGGATCTCTCAGCAACTATTCCATGCACTGAAATGTTGCAAAGAGGGAGGCGATACTCACGTAATTGCTGTTGGATGGACTGAATGCCCTGTTCTGTTTCTGCAGAGACAGAGTGAGAAAATTAGAGCCGGAAGGCACCTCTGGAGCAACGTGGCCTTTTCCACCAAAGCAAGGCTCTGTTTGACTTGGACCAAGCGACAAGACGCCCCATCCCGTGAAAATAGACTTCCCATGACTCTTTCTATAACTCTCAGAAGCAATTTGGGACCGGATGCTCAAACCTGATACTGGGTATAGGAACATCTTCTGAAACAAATTTGCAAATGTTCTAACTGCGCAGCCTTCTGAGAGGGTCATTTTAGCTGGGACTCCTGCGCAGAGCGGGGGCTTGGAACCGATGGGCCCAAGCGACCTTCCTCTCTGCTGTCCAGCGCATTTATGAGAGGGCTTGTGATGTCGTGCTAAGGGCTCCCCGCTAGTGTGGAAGAGCTGCCACAGCGTCAGGGCACAGCCAGCGCTCACAGAGGGGGGAAGACCCCCGCTCCATAAAACAGGAGAAATGAGGACATGCAGGCTGTTCAAATGCAGAAGAGTCTCCGAGACTTCACTTTAGTTCGAAGTATTTTGAATGTGGGAGAAAATCCTGGCAGTGGAGAAGGGAGGCCAAACCCAGTGACTCTCTGGTGCCTTCCAGCCCGGGATTTGGGCTTCCTGCTCTGGACTTCAAGCGTTCAGCTTTGGGCAACTACCCCCAGGTGCAGAAAATAGGAAAGCTCGCTCCACTGCGGAGCCGTGCCTGCTTTTCTCCCACCCCTTCCAGCTGCCTGAGGGCAACATCAAGCACTCAGATCTCTGCCTATAGCAAGAGATTCCAGGAGAGAGACAGGGCCAAACCTGAAGCCACCCTGCCCAGTTGACCCTGTGGAGACGTGGCGGAGGCTGCAACCACGGGGCTCCTGGGAGAGCCAAGGGGGGCTGAACAGGCCAGTGGGGCGGCTGCTGAGCTCCTTGTTACACAATGTGGCTTTGGGTGTCATCTGAACCCGCTCGCTACGCACAGTGTGAGCAGACACAGGGCAACTGCTCAGCTGAGCGTACAAAGCTGTTTTCATGGCACCCGAAGGGAGCAGGGGGGTCCATTCTTCAGCAGCCCCAAGCGAGGTCAAGCTCCTGCACCTGGCAAGGGACTCCAGCCACTTACCCTGCCTGGACTTCTTGGCCTCTTCGAGTTTTCCTGGAAACGAGGAGAAATGCAGATGGTCAGAATCTCGGGATGCCTGGGTGGCGATGGGGGAGTCTCCTCTCTCTCCCAGCCTCATTTCCTGCCCAGCTCAGCAAAACACACCACACAGTCCAGGCAACCAGGTGGTGTCGATGTGTAAGGGCTGGGCTGGGTCCTGGGCGGTCCAGGTGCAAGTGCCCACTGAGCCACAAAGCGCCTGGGGGGCTCTAGGCCAGGCACTCGCTTTCAGCCCGACCCACCTAAAGGGGGTCTCGTGGTGAGGATAAAATAGGGCTTGCTGAGCTGCCTCCACTTCCTCGCAAGCAGAAACCTGGCATGTGAATGTTGTGTAATCTTCCAATAGGAATAAATGTAGGAATAATAAAATACTGAACTACGGAGCAGAGGTTAAATGCTTCCAAGCTGTGGGTACTGGGACCCAGGCCACCCGGTCAGGACACGGGGCCAGTCCGCCTCAGTCAAGCGGTCCAAGGGGCAGAGCCAGGGGGAGAAGGTCCAGGCAGAGGCAGTCGGGGAGTCACGGCTGCCCAACCAAGTCCAGGGCAGGAAGCCCAGGAG
The DNA here is from genome assembly GCA_023646645.1 of Varanus salvator macromaculatus. Classification (NCBI taxonomy): domain Eukaryota; kingdom Metazoa; phylum Chordata; class Lepidosauria; order Squamata; family Varanidae; genus Varanus; species Varanus salvator. Next base: position 98,011 of record JAIXND010000809.1, read on the forward strand.
ACAAGCCTGAGGGCTGGAGCAGGGGACGGAGCAAGCAAGGACCAGGGGGCCGGGCCGGGGCTGGGAGCAGAAGCAGGGCCACGGGCAGAGTTCCAGGAGCCCAACCCACAAAAGCACTCCAGCAACCGAGAGGACCTTCCCTGCTGAGGCTGCTTCGGGAGGGAAGAGCAAGTGCTCACAGAGCTCTTCCTGCAGGGCCCCCACGGGGTGCACCTAAGAGCCCCCACAGGTGCAGGAGGCTGTGGGTCCAACCCTGCAACTCCGCGGGCTTCTATGGCGGCCCATCGCAAGAAGAGAGGGCCCTGAAGCTGCCCCAGATCCAGACACATGCTCTGGGCTCGTGCTGTTCACACGGATCCCATCAGCCACCACCCGACACTCAATCCCAAGCAGCGTGGCTGGAGCAGCTCCTGCAGCAGCTGCCGCTCTTCCCAAGGGACTGTCTGGAAGCTCCCCGGATGGGGCCTGCCCTCAGGACTCCTGGAAGAGGCGAGGGCCTTGTGAACGGCCAGCATTGCGCGCGGGCGGGGTGATGTGCAGGCGGGACTCGGCCGGGTCCCAGTGGCCCTGGGCGCACAGGGCCATGGAAGGAGCTAGTTTGGTGCAGGATGCCCATTGCAGTTTCCCTGGCTGAGCGTGAGAACCGCCCTGTTTGGGGAAGGGCAGGAGGGTTTTCAGGGTGGGAAGGGGGGAACATGCGGCTACCGGTCCCTGACCCAGTCAGGAGGCGACAGGAGAGACAGCCTGCCCACCTGGAGGCCTTTGCGATACTTCTCAAACACCTGCCCTCTTGAAAGAGATGTTTGACAGTGGAAAATAATACCAAGGGCAGCAGGACCGGGAGAGTGTGGGAGGGATGCCATGGAGAAAGGTCTGGGGCACAGGGGTCCCGAGGAGGCCGAGGGCGGAAGCAGCCGCGATCTATCAGCAACTATTCCATGGCATTGAAATGTTTCAAAGAGGGAGACGATACTCACGTAAGTGTGCTCTGAGGTCCTCAATGACTTTTTCTATTGCTGCAGAGACAGAATAAGAAAATTAGATCTGGAAGGGACCCTGTGGAGAAATGATGTCTTTTCCAATGAATCAAGACTTCATTTTATTTATTTAAAATATTTTTACCCCGTCCTACTCTGAAATCAACCCAGGATGGCTTACAATACTAAGAACGCTAAATAAACAACATAGATAATAACAAACAAAAGAAACAAACAAAATGTGACTGTAATTATATTAAAACCAAGTTAAAATTCCTCAATACTTAAAATGCGTAAATAAAAAGGTTTTCCATTAAACCAAACAACATAAGCCCCCATCCCATGCATATACTTCCCATGTCTCTTTCAGATAATGCTCAGGAACTATTTGAGACGGGATGCATATACCTCACATTGGGAATATACGTCTTCTGAAACAAATATCCGAATATTGTAACTGGGCAGGCTTCTCACAAGGACAGTTTAGCTTGCTGTCCTGTGAGGAGCAGGGGTGGGACTCAGTGGGGTCTCAGTGCCCTCCACTCTACTGTTCAGTGACCTCATGAGAGGGCTTGCGATGTCACAGTGTGGGCTCCCCGGAAGTGTGGGAGCGCTGCCACAGGGTCAGGGGACGGCCAGGGCTCACGGGTGGGGGCGGGGGCGGAAAGGGCCCCTCTCCTCAAATCAGTAGCAATAGAAGATGTGCAGGCTGTTCATCTGCAGAAGGGCCCCCAGGACTTCAGTTCAATGTATTCGGGATCCTGCTGGATCCCACAGGCCCAGGGAGAGGTTCCCGCACCACCTCGAGCTAGTACAAGTGTTGCAGGAGGAGTTCCCTTGGGGACCTTGTGTTTTTTCAGGCCGTGGGGGCTCGCTGCGCCACCCAGACCCAGAGAACTCAACCCGCCGTGGCTGAGCCAAAGGGCTGCAGAGCTGCCTGGCCAGACCAGCAAAAGGATCCTGCTACTCTCGCCAGGGGTCCAGTGGGCACCTGCCCATCCTAAGTGCCCAAGTGGCATCGGGGCAGCTGGCAAAGGCTCCCCTCTGCCCCGTCATGATTACGGACTCTTTTGGGGGGACGGTCCATGCGGCCCCCACTGCTGTTTGGATTTTGCACTCAGATCTCTGCATATAGCAAGAGATTCCAGGAGAGAGACAGGGCCAAACCTGAAGCCACCCTGCCCAGTTGGCCCTGTGGAGACGTGGCGGAGGCTGCAACCACGGGGCCCCTGGGAGGCTGCTGAGCTCCTTGTTACACAGTGTGGCTTTGGGTGTCGTCTGAACCTGCTCACTGCACACACTGTGAGCAGACACAGGGCATCTGCTCAGCTGAGCATACAAAGCTGTTTTCATGGCACCCAAAGGGAGCGGGAGGGTCCCTTCTTCAACAGCCCCAAGCGAGGTCAAGCTCCTGCACCTGGGAAGGGACTCCAGCCACTTACCCTGCCTGGACATCTTGGCCTCTTCGAGTTTTCCTGGAAACGAGGAGAAATGCAGGTGGTCAGAATTTTGGGATGTCTGGGTGGCGATGGGGGAGTCTCCTTCTCTCTCCCTCAGCCCCATTTCCTGCCCAGCTCAGCAGAACACACCACACAGTCCAGACAATCAGGTGTTGTCGTGGTCTAAGGGCTGGTCTGAGTTTGGGTTGTGACCAAGGTGTGCGCTCAGGGAGATGCAGGTAGGTGGGGACTCTGAGGCGGCTCAGCACTGCGTTTCATTGCGGAAATAAACACGCCTCTAATATGGCAGGGACTGCAAAGGATTTTACTCTGTGTCTTAATTTAGAGCTGTTGCAGTGCGTGTGCCCGTCCCTCGCTCTTCCCTCACTCATTGTGGATCCTTGAGGTGGGACCGTCTGATTCTGAGGAGAAGGTGGAGGAGCGAGGAAAGGGGGCCAGGACCTCCAGGGGTCCAGGATGCCCAGTGCGGTTTCCCTGGCTGAACGTGAGAACCGCCCTGTTTGGGGAAGGGCAGGAGGGTTTTCAGGGTGGGAAGGGGGGAACATGTGGCAACCGGTCCCTCACCCAGTCAGGAGGCGACAGGAGAGACAGCCTGCCCACCTGGAGGCCTTTGCGATACTTCTCAAACACCTGCCCTCTTGAAAGAGATGTTTGACAGTGGAAAATAATACCAAGGGCAGCAGGACCGGGAGAGTGTGGGAGGGATGCCATGGAGAAAGGTCTGGGGCACAGGGGTCCCGAGGAGGCCGAGGGCAGAAGCAGCCGCCATGCCTGGAGGCACTCCTGCCTGGCCACTGCCTTTTCTCCCTCTACGGGATCTCTCAGCAACTATTCCATGTCACTGAAATGTTGCAAAGAGGGAGGCGATACTCACGTAATTGCTGTTGGATGGACTGAATGCCCTGTTCTGTTTCTGCAGAGACAGAGTGAGAAAATTAGAGCCGGAAGGCACCTCTGGAGCAACGTGGCCTTTTCCACCGAAGCAAGGCTCTGTTTGACTTGGACCAAGCGACAAGATGCCCCATCCCGTGAAAATAGACTTCCCATGACTCTTTCTATAACTCTCAGAAGCAATTTGGGACCGGATGCTCAAACCTGATACTGGGTATAGGAACATCTTCTGAAACACATTTGCAAATATTCTAACTGCGCAGCCTCCTGAGAGGGTCCTTTTAGCTGGGACTCCTGCGCAGAGCGGGGGCTTGGAACCGATGGGCCCAAGCGACCTTCCTCTCTGCTGTCCAGCGTATTTATGCGAGGGCTTGCGATGTCGTGCTAAGGGCTCCCCGCTAGTGTGGAAGAGCTGCCACAGCGTCAGGGCACAGGCAGCGCTAACAGAGGGGGGAAGACCCCCGCTCCATAAAACAGGAGAAATGAGGACATGCAGGCTGTTCAATGCAGAAGAGTCTCCGAGACTTCACTTTAGTTCGAAGTATTTTGAATGCAGGAGAAAATCCTGCCAGTGGACAAGGGAGGCCAAACCCAGTGACTCTCTGGTGCCTTCCAGCCCGGGATTTGGGCTTCCTGCTCTGGACCTCAAGCGTTCAGCTTTGGGCAACTACCCCCAGGTGCAGAAAATAGGAAAGCTCGCTCCACTGCGGAGCCGTGCCTGTTTTCTCCCACACCTTCCAGCTGCCTGAGGGCAACATAAAGCACTCAGATCTCTGCATATAGCAAGAGATTCCAGGAGAGAGACAGGGCCAAACCTGAAGCCACCCTGCCCAGTTGGCCCTGTGGAGACGTGGCGGAGGCTGCAACCACGGGGCTCCTGGGAGAGCCAAGGGGGCTGAACAGGCCAGTGGGGCGGCTGCTGAGCTCCTTGTTACACAATGTGGCTTTGGGTGTCATCTGAACCCGCTCGCTACGCACAGTGTGAGCAGACACAGGGCAACTGCTCAGCTGAGCGTACAAAGCTGTTTTCATGGCACCCGAAGGGAGCAGGGGGGTCCCTTCTTCAGCAGCCCCAAGCGAGGTCAAGCTCCTGCACGTAGGAAGGGACTCCAGCCACTTACCCTGCCTGGACTTCTTGGCCTCTTCGAGTTTTCCTGGAAACGAGGAGAAATGCAGATGGTCAGAATCTCGGGATGCCTGGGTGGCAATGGGGGAGTCTCCTCTCTCTCCCAGCCTCATTTCCTGCCCAGCTCAGCAGAACACACCACACAGTCCAGGCAACCAGGTGGTGTCGATGTGTAAGGGCTGGGCTGGGTCCTGGGCGGTCCAGGTGCAAGTGCCCACTGAGCCACGAAGCGCCTGGGGGGCTCTAGGCCAGGCACTCGCTTTCAGCCCGACCCACCTCAAGGGGGTCTCGTGGTGAGCATAAAATAGGGCTTGCTGAGTTGCCTCCACTTCCTCGCAAGCAGAAACCTGGCATGTGAATGTTGTGTAATCTTCCAATAGGAATAAATGTAGGAATAATAAAATACTGAACTACGGAGCAGAGGTTAAATGCTTCCAAGCTGTGGGTACCGGGACCCAGGCCACCCGGTCAGGACGCAGGGCCAGTCCGCCTCAGTCAAGTGGTCCAAGGGGCAGAGCCAGGGGGAGAAGGTCCAAGCAGAGGCAGTCGGGGAGTCACAGCTGCCCAACCAAATCCGGGGCAGGAAGCCCAGGAGACAGGCTGAGGGGAGCAGGCAGCTGAGGGCTGGAGCAGAGACACAGCAAGCGAGGAGCAGGGAGCCGGGCCGGGGCCGGGAGCAGAAGCAGGGCCACGGGCAGAGTTCCAGGAGCCCAACCCACAAAAGCACTCCAGCAACCGAGAGGACCTTCCCTGCTGAGGCTGCTTCGGGAGGGAAGAGCAAGTGCTCACAGAGCTCTTCCTGCAGGTCCCCCACGGGGTGCACCTAAGAGCCCCCACAGGTGCAGGAGGCTGTGGGTCCAACCCTGCAACTCCCCGGGCTTCTATGGCGGCCCATCGCAAGAAGAGAGGGCCCTGAAGCTGCCCCAGATCCAGACACATGCTCTGGGCTCGTGCTGTTCACACGGATCCCATCAGCCACCACCCGACACTCAATCCCAAGCAGCGTGGCTGGAGCAGCTCCTGCAGCAGCTGCCGCTCTTCCCAAGGGACTGTCTGGAAGCTCCCCGGATGGGGCCTGCCCTCAGGGCTCCTGGAAGAGGCGAGGGCCTTGTGAACGGCCAGCATCGCGCGCGGGCGGGGTGATGTGCAGGCGGGACTCGGCCGGGTCCCAGTGGCCCTGGGCGCACAGGGCCATGGAAGGAGCTAGTTTGGTGCAGGATGCCCAGTGCGGTTTCCCTGGCTGAGCGTGAGAACCGCCCTGTTTGGGGAAGGGCAGGAGGGTTTTCAGGGTGGGAAGGGCGGAACATGCGGCTACCGGTCCCTGACCCAGTCAGGAGGCGACAGGAGAGACAGCCCGCCCACCTGGAGGCCTTTGCGATACTTCTCAAACACCTGCCCTCTTGAAAGAGATGTTTGACAGTGGAAAATAATACCAAGGGCAGCAGGACCGGGAGAGTGTGGGAGGGATGCCATGGAGAAAGGTCTGGGGCACAGGGGTCCCAAGGAGGCCGAGGGCGGAAGCAGCCGCGATCTATCAGCAACTATTCCATGGCATTGAAATGTTTCAAAGAGGGAGACGATACTCACGTAAGTGTGCTCTGAGGTCCTCAATGACTTTTTCTATTGCTGCAGAGACAGAATAAGAAAATTAGATCTGGAAGGGACCCTGTGGAGAAATGATGTCTTTTCCAATGAATCAAGACTTCATTTTATTTATTTAAAATATTTTTACCCCGTCCTACTCTGAAATCAACCCAGGATGGCTTACAATACTAAGAACGCTAAATAAACAACATAGATAATAACAAACAAAAGAAACAAACAAAATGTGACTGTAATTATATTAAAACCAAGTTAAAATTCCTCAATACTTAAAATGCGTAAATAAAAAGGTTTTCCATTAAACCAAACAACATAAGCCCCCATCCCATGCATATACTTCCCATGTCTCTTTCAGATAATGCTCAGGAACTATTTGAGACGGGATGCATATACCTCACATTGGGAATATACGTCTTCTGAAACAAATATCCGAATATTGTAACTGGGCAGGCTTCTCACAAGGACAGTTTAGCTTGCTGTCCTGTGAGGAGCAGGGGGTGGGACTCAGTGGGGTCTCAGTGCCCTCCACTCTACTGTTCAGTGACCTCATGAGAGGGCTTGCGATGTCACAGTGTGGGCTCCCCGGAAGTGTGGGAGCGCTGCCACAGGGTCAGGGGACGGCCAGGGCTCACGGGTGGGGGCGGGGGCGGAAAGGGCCCCTCTCCTCAAATCAGTAGCAATAGAAGATGTGCAGGCTGTTCATCTGCAGAAGGGCCCCCAGGACTTCAGTTCAATGTATTCGGGATCCTGCTGGATCCCACAGGCCCAGGGAGAGGTTCCCGCACCACCTCGAGCTAGTACAAGTGTTGCAGGAGCAGTTCCCTTGGGGACCTTGTGTTTTTTCAGGCCGTGGGGGCTCGCTGCGCCACCCAGACCCAGAGAACTCAACCCACCAAAGGGCTGCAGAGCTGCCTGGCCAGACCAGCAAAAGGATCCTGCTACTCTCGCCAGGGGTCCAGTGGGCACCTGCCCATCCTAAGTGCCCAAGTGGCATCGGGGCAGCTGGCAAAGGCTCCCCTCTGCCCCGTCATGTTTACGGACTCTTTTGGGGGGATGGCCCATGTGGCCCCACTGCTTTTTGGGGTTTGCTAAGGAATTGCACACCGATCTCTGCATATAAAGAGAGATACCAATATGGATATTGGATACACTTTAACCCACCTTGCCCATTTTAAATGCTGGAGATGCGGGGGGGAGGCTGCAACCATGGGGCTCCTGGGGGGTCCCCTGGGAGATCCACGGGAGGACTGACCAGGGTGTGGGGGGATGGCTGCTGACTAGCTTGTTGTGAGGTGTGGGTTCCGGCGTTGTCTGAACCCGCTAAGTATGGAAAGTGAGTGCAGAGTCATGGAACTACTGAACTGAGTCCCCAAAGTTACTTTCATGGCATCCAAAGGGAGCTCCGTCCACTTACCCAAGCTGGACCCCTTGTGTTCGAGTGTTCCTAGAACGAAGGAGAAATGCCGATGGTCAGAATCTTGGGGTGTCTGGGTGGTGACGGGGTGTCTCTCTCCCTCAGCCCCAGTTTCTGGCCAGCTCAGCAAAACGCATCACAGGGTTGCAGGCAACCCGGTCAGGACACAAGGCCAGCCCACCCCCTGGTCGAGCAGTCCGAGGGTCTGCTGCCAAGAGGAACACCAAGTGTGGAAGCAGCCAGAACACCTGGAAACACTCACGCTCTGTTTTATCTGTCTACAGAATCAATCATTTAAATGTTTCAAAGAGGGAGACGATACTCACGCAAGTTTTCTTTGAGGTGCCGTACCTCTTGTTGTGTTTCTGCAGAGACAGAGTTAGAAAATTAGAGCTGGATACGACCCCTGGGGAAACCCTGACTTTTCTAATGAATCATGGCTTTGCTGTGCATTAAACCAAGGTACATAATGCCCCATCCCATGCATATAACTCCCATGACTCTTTCTTATATTCCTCACGGGTAATTTGGGACAGGATGCACATACCTGACATTGGGAATGTATTTCTTTTGAAACAAACACACAATTATTCTAACTGTGCAGCCATCTGAGAAGGTCATTTTAGCTGGGAGTCCTGTGCTGAGCAGGGCTTGGACTGGATGGGCCCGAGTGCCCTTCCACTCTGCTGTCCGGAGAATTTATGAAAGGGCTTGCAGTGTCGTGCTAAGGGCTCCCCGCAAGTGTGGAGGAGCTGCCACAGGGTCCGGGCACAGTCAGCAGTCACGTGGGGAGGAAAGAGCCCCCCCTCCATAAAACAGGAGCAATAAAGGGTATGCAGGCTGTTCCAATGCAGAAGAGTCTCCAAGTCTTCACTTTAGTTCAATATATTTGGGATCCACATTAGAATCCAGGCAGTGGACAAGAGAAGCCCAACCCAATGACTCTCTGGCGCCTTCCAGGCCCTGGGATTTGGGTTTCCTGTTCTGGAGTTCAGGGGTTCAGCTTTGGGCAACTACCCGCTGGTGCAGAAAATAGGAAAGCTCGCTCCACCGCCGAGCCGTTCCTGCTTTTCTCCCACGGCATCCAGCTCCCTCAGCGAACATCAAGCGCTGGTGTTGACTCGGATCGTCCAAAGGGGTTGGGGGCCAGGTGGTTGAAGGACAATGTTCACCCAAGGGAACCTGCCCCATTCTTGGGTCAGCAGCTTGTCCTCCCGGTGTTCCCCCTTTGCCCTCTTCTCACACACGGTGTCGCCTGACGCGTGGGTGTCTGGCCCCGGGATCACAGCAGGTGTGGGATGAGACTTCCTGCCTTACCGCCCCACCTTGGGTCCCGAGGAACATCTCCCACCCAAAGGTGCTTTTGCACTGGGCAGAAATCACCCCCACCAGCCACCCTCTCCCCACACAATTTTCGAGAAGGAATTCTCACAGGAGACGACAACCCTCCTGCTCGGGAGTGAAAGTTCCAGGCCTGGGGCAGAGGAGGGACTGACTGGGCCCATACAATATGCAAAGCAACACCAACCCTAATTTTGCCAGGGTGGCACACACTCGGCTTTTATGCCCCCCTCATCTGATCCATATGTGCCCCAATAACAAGGAAGTGCTGCCCAGTCTTTTGGTAAAATGTGCATTGACTATATTCTTCCACGGACGGGAAGTGCTTCCTTTTGGAAATAAACACGTCTGTAGTACGGCAAGCGCTGCTAAGGGCTTTGTGTTTTCTCTTTGTGTTTTCTCTTTGTGTTTTCATTCACTGTTGCTGCAGCACGTGGGCCTGTCACTCGCTCCCTGCGGATCCTTCAGAGGGAATTGCCTGATTCCGAGGAGAAGGCGGAGGAGCCAGGGCCCGGACCTCCAAGGGTCCAGGTGGCCCAGTGATGTTTCCCAGGCTGAGCGTGAGAACCAGCCTGCTTGGGAAGCGGCACGAGGGTGTTCAGGATGGGAAGGGGGGAATATTTGGGAATCGGTCCCTGACCTGGTAAGGAGGCAAGGGGAGAAACTGGCTGCCCAGTAAGAGGGCCTTTGCCAGTCCCGCCATCTTGCCCTCAAGCAGTGACAGCCACGCTGAGGGTGGAGGCAGAAGCTTCCCCGAAAGGGAGGGACCGAGGGGAGGTTTCCCGTTCGGATCCAGCTCTCCACAGGGCAGACGCTTCCCCCTCAGCACTGACAGGAGGCTGAAGGAATGAACTGGACACAGACCATGAAAAGTTAGAAGGCTACTTGGACTGAGCATTCTTCTGGCATCTGTTAAGTCTCAGTCAAAGGTCTGCACTGCAAAGGACTGTCTTGATTCTGATAACCAGAAGGAAAGAAGAAAAGGACCAGTTCACAAAAGGGGCCGAGTTTTAGCATTCGCTCATTCAGGCTGTATTTCATTATATATTTTCCCCAGAATGACCTCCACTAACACATTTTAAAGCTGCTTCAAAGAGTGCTTCCTATTTCAGCTAATGGTGTTGCGATTCGGGTGCCCCCACAACGGTCACAGTGAATGAGGGCGGAGCTGGGACAGGTTTGCCTGCTGAAACGAAACTCCTGCCAAACCGCACCCTTCAAAACACACGCAAGGGAGTCCCTGCCTCTCAGGCTCACGCTGCTGTCCCTCTCGAGAGAGACGTCCTTCAGGGAGAAGTCATATTAATGGCAGCAGCACCGGGAAAGTGCAGGAGGGTTGAAATGGAGCACAGTTGGAATCAGCTGGAGCACAGAGGTTCTGGGGAAAGTTGAGTGTGGAAGTAGCCACAATGCCTGGAAAAACACACGCCCCACTGCCGCATTTTTATCTCTCTACAGAATCTATCAGCTACTATTCATTGTCACTTAGACAAGGACAAGAGACTCACGTGATTGGAATTTGAGCAACTTCTTGGCTTGTTGATTTTCTGCAGAGACAGAATTAGAAAATGAAACCTGGAGGGAACCCCTGGAGAAGCAATGCATTTTTCCAATGAATAAAGGGTTTTGGAACCCCCCTAATGCCCCCCCTGATCATATACCATATTTTTCGCTCTATAAGACGTGCCTGACCATAAGACGCACCTAGTTTTTAGAGAAGGAAAACAAGAAAAACAATATTCTGAATCAAACGGGCACATCATCACAGGCACATTCCCCATCACTTCCCCATGGGCTGCACATCTGGCAGACTTGCTGCACACACATATTCGCTCTGTAAGATGCACAGGCATTTCCCCTTACTTTTGAGGGGGGAAAAGTGCGTCTTATAGAGCAAAAAATACGGTACTTCTTAAGTCTCCTTCTGACAACTATCAGGTGCAATTTGAGACTCCATCCATGCACAGGATACCGGACATCTAATTTTTCCAAAACAAATTTGCACTGTCATGCATTGGGCTGCCAGGAAGTGTGGAATAGTTTCCAAAGAATCCAGAGAGAGCCAGAGCTCATGGGGAAAAAGAAAGAGCCCCTCCTCTTAAAACAGTAGCAATAAAAGATATGCAGGATGTTAAAATTTGGAAGGGTCCCCAGGATTTCACTCGCATTAAATTTATTTAAGATCCTGATGATTCAAAGGCGCACTTTGGTGGCCGATGGACTTTGGGGTGCCGCTGCTGTCCTGGGGGTTCCCTGGACACAGGCAGGCAGTCCTCACGCAGGGGGCAGCGTGAAAGCCACCCATGGCTTTCCTTCAGATCCTTCCCTGTTCCTGCTCCTAAAGCTACATCAGGGCAGGCACCTTTTGGGGCTGCCTCCCGCACGGAGGGGCCACGATCCTCCCTCTTATGAGGGCCACCAACAGAGCGAACATCCAGGATGACACATGTGAACATGCAGCCCGGGCACTGCCAGTTTACTTACGGATGATGCAAATGCTGAGTACCATCAGGACCACCATCATCGGGGCTGCTACAATGAACCACACATTCCCTAAAAGAGGAAGAAAAAATCAGCAGCAGCCCCTCAAGCCTCATGCAGAGAAGGCCCCCCCACTGCAGCACTCACCTCCCCCCCACCCCCCCGGTAACAGAACAAGGGCAGTTTGCCTCTGAAATCCGGCAGCAAACTTTTCCCTTGAGGACTCGCCTAATTTTGCTGGCAAACCGCCCATGTTCTGGCCACAGCACTTTGAAATTTCCACCATGCAGGGGCGGTAGCACCAGTGGGGCCCATGCAACCCCCAGGGCAGGTATTGCCCCCCCCCCAACTTTTCTATCTATTCAGTCCTGCATGACTCTTATGAAGAAAGGCATCTCAGGGCCATCTGCACGGGTTCTAACTTTGGGCCTCCCAGGGCTGAAACACCCACGTCCCTGCAGTGAGTTCAGCCAGAGAGGGAACCGCTCCTTCCAAGGGCCAGTCTTCCAGCTCCCCTGCCAGGAATCACGCCCTCCCTCCCCATAACATCCCTTCCTTTGCACCCCAAACCACACGTGGGGCTCTGTTTTGGATTCTTCCATCTCTCCTAGGGGAAACACAACTTCCAATGCCTGACCTGCCACTTCTCCCCTCCCGAGCTGTCTCTCATCTGCAGGCTCCTCCCAGGCCAAGACCAGAGGCTGCGACAGGCCGGCATGGGCCACACGGCACCGGTAGAGGCCCCGCTCCTTGGGGTCGATGTCAATGTACAGTGAGATATAGTAAGTCCCATCCGGATTGGGGGCCACACGACTACGGAAGGTCTCCTGTTCCCGGCTCTCCCCGGCTCTGGTCCAGGTGGCTTCGATCTCCTTGGGGTAGAAACCGTGGGCCTGGCAGACGAGGGTTTCCACGTCCTCCGTGGTTGACTTTTGGCGAGTCACCTTCACCTTGGGGGGCTCTGCAAAACGGGCAAACTGGGGGTTATCACCGCCAGCAGAATCTCTCCAGCGACAGGCAGGATGGGGCGTATCTGAGCAGCAGGTCAGGGTTTCCGGGGGCCTTCTCAATGCTCTCCCGGGAGGGGCTGCCCCACACCTGCAGCATGCCCAGGAAACAAAACTTCTAAAGAAAGGGGTTCTGTGAAATTTTCTGTTTTAAACATTCTGAACATGCTCAGATGGGGACTAGAGGAGGAATCCCTGCCTGGAGCCATTGTGCTCTGGGCTTCCGGGAGGATCCAGGGCCGGATTCGCCCCGCCACCCCCTCGATGCAAGGGCGGGAGCAGCGCGCTGGCTCCCCCAGAGGGAGAGGCTGGAACTGCGGCTCTTGGCCCTGCAGACGAGCGTTAAGGTTTCGTGCTGCTTAAATGTCCCTTTCAGCATGGCTGCTCTACCTTGCTTGGGCCAGAAGTTCCTGGAGGAGAAGCAATCTCAGAATTGTCAGTGAGTCTGTCCAACATTTCAGAGCCAGAAAAACACAATGCGCTCAGCAATTTTTGTTTGTTTTATACAAGGGAGCCTTAGGATTCTAGGATTATCAATTTTACCAGTTTTCCCTTCAGAAAGGTAAAGAAACTCTGCACATGCTCAGATACACTCAGTAGGAGTGTTAGAATTTTTACCAAACTTGCAGAGACTTTCTCTCTCCATCCAAGGAAGGGACCAGGGGGATACACTTCTCCCCTCCTCCCAACTCAGGGATTCCTTAGCCAGCTTCCCCCGTTTGTCTCCCCCGACTCATGAGCCGGAGGTTCACAGAAGGGCAGATGGGCTGCCAGTCAGCGGGAGAGTAGGAAAGGGCCCGATCCCCAAGGGCGCACAACGGAGGTTGTTTTCGTAGAGAAATTAGTTAGGCAGTGTTGGTTTGGCAGGCTCCAGAAGGCAACTCCCCGCCTCACACCAGCCCTCTTGCCAGGGCCCTGCTGGGGCCAAAAACCGAGCCACAGGCCTGGGTGGTTGGGCAGAGGGTCCCCGGAGGAAAGGCGCGCAGAGCATGTCCTGGGGAGCTGGACAAGCTGACAAGGAGGTGCCAAGGGGGAAACTCCCAGCCCTCCCAGCTTTTGTGCTATGCTGCTTTTCAATGCCTGGGCAGGAGGAAGAGAGTGGAAATCTGGGGAGGCCCTCAAAAGTGGAGCTCCCCCCCCCAGAGCAGGCTGAAGTGGTACGCTCCTGCCCTCTTCCCGCTCTTCTGCCCAGTGATGAACAAGGGGAGGGGAGAAGGACTGCCCCCCAAGGCACCTCTGACTCCCCACACACCTGTCCTTTGCAGGGTCTCATTCCTGTAGGCCAGGTATCTCCGTAGCCACTCCACGCACTCCCCTCCAGGTAGGCCTTGGATCTCTGAGCAATGGTGGGTTCGGCCTCCCACTTCCGCTTGGTGAGCTGGGCTTTGGAGTCAGCCGCCGTCCACCTGAGATGCTCCTTGTCCAGGCTGATGTAGTCCCTCCCGTCGTAGCCGAACTGCATGTATCCTCCTTTGCTCCCATCGCTCCTCAGCTCACAGCCGTACATCCACTGCAGGGTGTGGAGCCCTGGAAGAGAAGGGGGAGTCAGGCGGGGAGCCCCATGGGCCGCAAGTGAAACTTGGGCGGAGTCCCAATCTCTGGGAACAGCGGGAGGTAAAAATTATTATAATTATCATTTACCCCACAGGGGAGGTGGAGACTGTGCCTGGTCGAAGATGTGAGGCTCCACACTTTCCCTTTTTGCAGAAATGGCGAGCACGCAAGCAGCACTGGGGCAACATGGGGGTCACAAGGGGAAGTGGACTGGGTCACCTGCACCCCATGAAAGTCTAGGAATGAAGCAGGACAACCAGGCATGTGGGCAGGGCCCTCCGGGACCCACCAGGGGCTCCCTGCTCCCGCTGCTCTGGCTGCAGTGGCCAGCCGGCTGCTTGGGGGATGGCAAGCCAGACACAAGCAAAGGGCCACATGCGGCCAGGAGCTCAGCAGCCCTTTCCGTGAAGCAGCGGCGCCTCTGCTGGAGCAGCAGATGGTGAGGAGTGGGGCTGGTCCCCTCCCCTCCCCTGGGCTCCTGCGTGATTCAGTCTTGGCAAGAAAAGGAAGAGGGGCCGCTGGAGCTGGATGCGGGGGGCTTCGCGAGGCTTCCTGGGCAGCCGGCTCCAGGGTTGTAGCATTCAGGAGAAGAGGGCCAAGCAACCCCGGCTGCCTCCGCTTCGTTGCGGGAGCCCGGCTCCCTTCCCCCGTTCCCCACTTTCCTCCTGGCCAGAGAGAGAGAGGTCCTGCCTGCCTCCTGCAGACACCCGAAAAGAGGAGGTGATGCCCAACCTGCCTTGCACAGCCAGCCAAGCGCAGGGCAGCCGTGCAGATTGGCCAGCCCTGAACTGGAGCAGGAGGATGTTCCTGGAGGTTTCTTTTTTTTAAAGTCAATTTTATTGGAGTTTTTGAACTACGAACTACATATCCATCATCACAAACACACATCAGATCTACTGGATCAGCCTCTACAACATGTCTTTTAACATACTATAATCTTGTTGTCCATGGGGTCGCGATGGGTCGGACTCGACTTCGCGACTAACAACAACAACAACAATCTTATTATACTCCTTTTTATAACAATATGAAAACTTCTTTAGAACCAAGTCCCATTTTTTCAGCCAATTCATGATATATTTTCAAATTTGGTAGAAGTCACAATCTTTCTTCTTCCATAACATCAGTTCTATCTTTCTCTTGTTGCAGAACGCAGAGGCACAGACACAGCTCTTTGTCAAAGGGAAAGCATTTATTGGGCGACAGTTCAGAGGCATAGCACAGCCAAAGTCTGAACCCCGAACAAAGGAAATTGCATAGCTTATATACACTTAACATATAGTACCTTTCTATCACATGAGGTACATCCCTGTCCCATTTACCATATAGGGAACATTCCTGTACCTATTACCATGTAAGGCAAGTTCTTTTGTTCTTCCCAGTGAGTGTCCGGTTATCTAGACAGGTGAGATGCATCACCTTTCATCGGCCTGGGAATCTGTCTTCCCTGTGAGCTGAGCCTCATCACTTCTTTTGATCTTAGAATCAGCATCTGTGGATACAGTTGCTTGTTGTTGTTGGCACAGTTACAGTCCCTGAAATTACCAGGCACAGCTCATTATCTGCCTCCTGGTCATCTCTTTTTGTGATTTGCAGTATTCTCTTGAGGGAATGCTGATAAGCTACATCCTGTGGCAATTGGAGGCTATTCAGATCGAAGCCTGCTCACAGCAAAAGGCTGCTTAACCATTTAAGGTATGCAAGCACCGGGACCTTTCCACTTTACTCTCTTGAAAAATCCTGCTTCTCTTGTCCATTATTCAAGGGGGGCTTCTCCAAGTTGGGTGAAATTACATCTTTTTTCTCTTTCAGCAATAGGTTTCCTCTAGACATTTCTAAACACTTCAAAAGCTTATCTATTATTTTTATTATTATACAAAATAACTTCCTCGCTATCAAAATTAATAGTAACCTCAAAAAAAATCTATTTAGCATCTCAATGAGCATCCTAGCTACCCTGCTTGGTAATATCTTTAAACCAATCCTCTTTAAACTCACAAGTATTTCATCACAGCTTAAACTCCATTTAAACAAATATAGTTAACTCCATATAGTTTTTAGTTATAAGATAGGTTCACCTATTTTCAATTTCAGATATAGTTAGGGATACCCATTTAACACTGTTTCATTAAGCTAAGTTATTAAGTCAGCCTTTCTTTATCTCGTATCTACATACCAGTCTATTTAAATCATCCCTTTTTAAAGTAGAAAAAGGAAAGAAAGATGGAAACAAAAGTATAATGCTTCACCAAAAACAGTAGCACATTTTTTTTCTATGTTACATATGAGCACGCCAACCTCAATACATCACCCCTTTTCGAAACAACAAGAACAGAGTTCTCCTGTCTCCCCTTTAAATTTCTTCTTTACCCCTCTACCAAATATATCTGTCTTCAGGTTATGAAATCGCCTTAAATGGTTAGTTATTTTCTTTTTCTGCACCAGCTTCTTCCAAAGATATGCCTGTAATAAATCATGTATTAAAACGTATCCGCTCATTATCTCTTGCACTCCGCTTATCTTCCTTAAAGTTTTCAAATAACCAGCTGCTTGTCTGTTCTGCAATGTTTTCAAATGACCAGCTGCTTGTTCTTTCTGCAATAATCCACTTGTTACCTTCTCAGCTTCAAATTTCCCTTCTGCTTGCTGGATATTTTCTTTATTCTGCTCAGGTACAAATTGTCTGATCAGAGTCTTGTTAGTAAAAAAATCAATCTTGTCAGAATCCATTTTTGATTCCATTAATAAACCGTCAAGTTGCTTAATTAAGACATTCTCCTGGAAGCTTAGTATGGCTTTTAAGGGATTATGAAGTTCCAAAATTATCTTTGAAAAGTCCTTAATTTCTATATTAAACGCCTCCATCTTAGCAGGGATTGTACAGCCCTGGCAGAGGTCCATGGGCTTCAGAGGCAAAAGAAACAAGATGGCCGGTATCTGGCATCCGTCCAATAAACTAGAAGATTGCGTAAACCGTCTTATCTCTCCGTCATGGAAGACTGTGTTTAAATTCCGTGGGGGGGGGGAATTCTTTCCCGTCCTTCACCCAAAGGGCTTTCAGTTTCTTCTTTTTAAATCAGTTGGCATACAATGTGGCTTTTTCCACGGGTATTATTGCAAAAAAAAAAAAAATAGTTTCCAGTAGATCCGATGGTAAGAACTAAAATAGTCTATTTCTACATGTCGAGGACTTGTAGAGGGCAAACTCCCTCCTGTATTCTTCCGGCTGAGAAAGGCTTGAGTTTTCCCCAGTAAGCTCCGAATTGCTGTTCAGACACCCACTGGGAATTTGCCAAGCAATCTATCTTCACCCCAGAGTGGAGCCGGCTGGTGCCGGAGGTCAGACTAGATGGCCCGGGAGGTCCCTTCTGACTCGCTCTGTTTCTGTTTCTATGTTTCTACCCCTACAGGGCTTAGACCGGGCACCTGCCCGTGGCCAGAAGATAACCAGCGTGCTAACGGGGCCCCGTTAGACACGTCTGTCTTGTCCCGACGCCATGTTTCTTCCCCGATGTTCCTGGAGGTTTCATCATGCTTAAGGATGGTAAATAGAGTAAAGATTAGCACACCTAAGCATGTGCAGAGTGCCCCTCCTGTAGTAATGCATAAGTGCATTCCAGTCCCACTCAGTCACCCCAACACTGAGCTGGGCAGAGCCGGGAAACTTTGGTCACAGATGCTCCTTTCCAAATGTTTCCGTAAAATACGAATTATCCTCTTCTGCAGGAGGCTGATGCCTATGCCTCAGTGAGTGTGTTCAGATGCAGGAAATTGAGTTTCCTTCCTGTACCCCTGGTGGTGACTCACGATGAGGAAATTTTAAAATGCAAAATGCGAGACATGAGTTTGATCTCTGGAAAACCGACAGGGCTGGAGCTGCTGCTCCGGCATCTGGAATATGGCAGCTGCGCGGAAGGGGGAGCCGACCGTTTGGAGGAACGGGAGGCATTTTCAGACCGGAATCACGTCACAACACACTGCAAGCTGGTCCCGGACAGGGCAGAGAAGAGCCCCACCACCTGCGGGCAGGGAGGCTCCCGATAAGGGAGAAGGGAAGCCCCTGTTCAAATGGATTCAATGACAGATATCCTGTCCATCAGGATAAAATCCTATCAAGGTGACTTACACGTAAAAAAAAAAAAGCCATCACCAAGAACATTTTAAAAGAATTATGTAAGCTGCCTTGAGTACTTCGAAAAAAAATTAAGATAGAAATATACTAATAGAATATAATAATAGGTATAATATACTTAAATATACTATGAAAACCTTCTAAGGCAGAAAGTCCTGCAAGAGGGAAGGGGGAGTCCGGTTGGAGCAGGGACGGGAGGGGGCCATGATTCAGGGTGGGCCCCAGTGAGCTCAGAAGGACTTCCTTGTGAGTAGCTATGCAGCAAACTGTCAGGTATGTTTGCAAAACATCTTCTGTTCCCTCTTAATTGTCTGCTTTTTTATTAGTTAAGAAATAGAAAAGAGGACGAGAGCCCTCCCTTCTTTCACAGATTGGGAATTTCATTGCAGAGAAAGGAGACTTTCCTTCCTGCCACTGTTCAGGGGAAACAATATCTAGTCTGACCTCGGGCACCAGCCGGCTCCGCTCACGACATGCCCACCATGTGCATGTCCAGCCTGTCTTTGAACACCCTCACCGATGGGGCCTCAACGACCTCCCGTGGAAGCCCATTCCATGCCCTCGGGGTCCTGACTGTCAGGAAGTGCTTCCTGGCACCCAAATGGAACCTGGGTGCCCTGAGCTTTGCTCTGTTGGAGCGCGTCCTGCCTTCCTCTGCAGGGGAGAACAGGCCTCTCCCCATCTCCATGTGACACCCCCTCACATGCCTGTATGTCGCCAACATATCCCCTCTGAGTCTCCTCTTCTCCAAGCTGAAGAGACCCAGTTCCTTCAGTCTTGCCTCATACGGCATCCCCTGCAAACCAGCCACCATCCTTGTGGCCCTAAAATGCACTGGCTCCAACCTGGCTATATCCTTTCTGTAATGAGGGCCCCAAAACTGAACACAGTACTCCAGTTGCGGGCGCACCAGAGTCATATAGAGTGGTAGTAACACCTCTCTTGATCTAGAAGCCACACTTCTGGCTATGCAACCAAGGGTGGCATTCGCGCTCTTGACCACCGCATCACACTGCTGACTCATGTTTAGCCTGCAGTCAACCAGCACCCTGAGGTCCCTTTCACAAGTGCTGCTCTCCAGCCACTTATCACCTAACCTGTACTTATGACAGCTATTCCTATGCCCCAAGTGCAAGACCTTGCACTTATCCACACTGAACGCCATCCTGTTGTCTCCTGCCCACTTCCATAGTCTGTCCAGATCCTTTTGGATCTGGAGTACCTGCTCCTCAGTTGTGGCCACTACTCCAGTTTTAGTGTCGTCTGCGAATTTGATCAGCAGACTGTTCACCCCTTCTTCCATGTCGTTAATGAAAAGATTAAACAGAATCAGCCCCAGGACAGAGCCCTGGGGGACCCCGCTTGTCACTGGCTGTCATCCTGACGATTTCCCGCTAATGGTTACCTTCTGCTTTCGGTCAGTCAACCATGCCCTAATCCACCGGACAGTGCTTCGGTGTATCCCAAAACTCCTCAGTTTCTCTACCAGGATATCATGGGGCATTTTGTCAAAGGCCTTACTGAAATCCAGGTATACCACATCCACTGCATCCCCTCCATCTAGCCATCTTGAACCCTTGTCATAGAATTCCACAAGGTTTGTCTGGCAGGACCTGTTTTTGCGGAAGCCGTGTTGTGTGGCTGTCAGCCTCCCTTCCCTATCTAGCATCACTAGATCTCTCTCTATTATGAGCCTTTCCATTGTTTTTCCTACAATGGATGTAAGGCTAACCGGTCTATAATTCCCCATGTCCTTCCTACTACCCTTTTTGAAAATTGGGACCACCGATGCCACCCTCCAGTCCTCTGGAACTTCACCCGTTCTCCACGAGGTCTCAAAAATGGAGGCCAGCGGGCGTGAGAGAACCCCTGCCAACTCTCTTAGTACTCTCGGGTGTAACCCGTCAGGGCCTGGTTCCTTTGTAATGTCCAATGCCCTGAGGAGCCCCTCGACTTCAAGGGGGGTGACTCTAATCTGTGCCCCTAAATCCCCAGCCTCATCTAATCTCCTATACGGATATCCCCCGTCCTGCTTTGGGGAGAACACAGAGGCAAAATAGTCATTTAGCATCTGTGCCTGTTCCCTCATATCAGTCACTGGATCTCCTTCCTCCTTATTTAGCGGTCCCACCACTTGTCTCCCCTTCCTTTTCCTATTTACATGCTGAAAGAAGCCCTTTTTGTTGCTCTTGATATTCTTGGCAAGTCTCAGCTCATAATCAGCCTTAGCCTTGCGAAGAATCCTTCTGCAATGGGCCTCCTCCTCCCGGTATACCCTTTTGTCTATTTCCCCCAGTACCCATTTCCTACGGAGGCTCCTCTTTCGTCTAATCCCTCTAACCACCTCCTTTCGCATCCATGGCGGCACTCTCCTCCGCCTCCCCACCTTACTGACTAGAGGTATCCTCAAGGCTTGCGCCTCCAAACCCTCCCTTTTGAGTGCCATCCACCCCTCAACTCCCTTGCCTTCCAGTAACCTGTCCCAGGAGACTTTCCCCAGTCTGGCCTTCAGTTGGCCAAAGTTGGCCCTCTTGAAGTCCCAGCTTCTAGTGCTCGCCCTGCTGCACGGCCCCAGTCCCCTGATCTCAAAGCAAAGGATGGAGTGATCATTCGCATCCAGAGCTCCCCTAATCTGTACTTCATCTACCAGCTCCTCCCTATTGGTCAAGACCAAGTCAAGGATGTTTCCCCCCATCGCCTCTTGGACCCTCTGTGTGAAAACCCCTCCCTCTGTAGCTTCTAGGAAGCCACGTGACCTGGCTGTCACCGCCAAGTGAGTCTCCCAAGTAATATCCGGGAGATGGAAATCTCCCATAATTACTGTGTCTCTCCCCCGAGATATCCTTAGAATCTGGCCTGTCAGGACATCATCCAGGGTCTCAAGTTGACCTGGAGGGCGATAACATACCCCCACTGTCAGGTCTCTTTCTCTGTCAAAACCCCTAAGTTTCACCCAGACTGCCTCTACCGAATCCCCATCTGTGCTGCACTCTATCTCACTGCATCCTATCCTTTCCCTGACATATAAAGCCACGCCCCCACCTCTCTTTCCCTTCCTGTCCTTTCTAAAAAGGTGATACCCTTCTATGTTCACATTCCAGACTTGCCTTTCATCCCACCAAGTTTCTGTGATTCCCACCAGATCATATCCTCCTATTCCCAGGAGAGCTTCAAGCTCTTCCTGCTTATTACCCATGCTCCTAGCATTGGTGTACATGCACCTCAACTCCTTCCCACCACTTCCTTTCCTTGGAGTGCCCAGCCTCCTCCTTCCTCCCATCGTCCCTGATACCTGGCCCCTTAGGAGTCCTGTCAGTCTCTGCAGTACCTCTAAAACCTGCTCCCAGAGCCCTGATCCTCTCCCCACGCTTGTCCAGTGCAGACACGTTTCTGGGGGGCCTGAACACCCCCCCCCCGCCCGGCTCAGTTTAAAGTCTTCCGGACGAAGCTCGCTAGAGCATCTCCAAAGGACCTTTTCCCCATCCTCGTGAGGTGTAACCCGTCCCTTGCCAGAAGTCCATTGGCAAGAAAACAAGTGCCGTGGTCGAGGAACCTGAAGAGTTCCTTCTGGCACCACACCCTAAGCCAGTCGTTCACCTTGGAGGCCCTCCTGTCCCTTCCTGGCCCAAATCCCCAGACAGGTAAGATTGACGAGAAGGCCACTGGGGCATTCAGCTCCCTGAGTTTCTTCCCCAAGGCCTCAAAGTCCCTGGTGATCCCGACCACCCCCTGCCTGGCCACGTCGTTTGTGCCCACATGGATCACCAGGAGCGGCTGGTGACCCCCGGAGCGAACAAGATGCTCCACTCTGTCCTTCACATGCTGGATGCGTGCACCCGGCAGGCAGCAAACCTCCCTTGTCTCCAGGTTGGAGAGGCACACCGCCACCTCAGTGCCCCAGCAGGGAGTCCCCAACAACAGTCACCCGCCACCGTACCTTCCCGGTACTGGTGGGCAGCCATGCCCTGGCCCTTGCCTCTCCTTCAGCGGCCCCCTTGCCGCCTGACGTCCCAGGCTGGAGGTCCTGCTGGTCCCCCAAGGCCTCATCAGCCCCAGCCTCCCCAAGCGAAGAGAACCTGTTTCCCAGCTCCAGATTGGTGCCAGGGAAGGAGGCGGCCATGCTGGCCTCCCCCTCCTGTGGGTGACATGTCTCCATGTCTCCACAGCTGCTCCTCCCATGGTCTCTCCCTCAGCCCTTTGTCCAGAGGCGGGCTGCTCCCGGGGGGCCTGGAGAGCTCTCTCAGCCCTCAGGCACCTCACCTCCTCTTCTAGCAGGGTCACCATCTTGCACTGAGGGCAAGTGTATCCCTGCCTCTCCTGGGGGAGAAGGGCGGACCTGTCGCAGCTGTCACAGCGGACAGCAACACCCGTGACTCCCGCCAAGGCCTTCCGAGACCTTACCTTGGTCCCCTGCCTTGTCTGTCCTGCAGTTCCTCTCACTCGCCCAGTTCTCCCAGACAAAAACCCACTTGCACACACACACAAGGATAAAATAAACTTAAATTTATAAAATAAACTTAAATTTAAATTGGAGGAAAAACAAAGCAAAGCACAGCACCAAACAAACAAACAAACAAAGGAAAACAAAGCCAACCCCCCCCCCCCGCGTCCCAGGGAAGGGAGTCCCTGGACAGCCCAGGCCACAGCTAAGGGACGCAGACACGGCACGACGCCAACGCTGAGTGCGGCCTTATCAACCTCACCTCCACCACATTCAGCAAACTGTTGTTCCAACTTGGTTGTCTGGATTCGCCCTTCTTGTTATTTCAGCTACGCCCTACGCATTTCTCTTTCTGGCTGAGGCTTATCAGGCAGGAAATTTCATCTTGCTGCTTCCCATCCAATTATTGCAGCCCGTTCACTATTTGTGTCTTCCAGCCAAAGCTGAGCCCCCTCAGTGGGAGGAAATCCACCCACTGCCTGAGGGGGAAGGGCGGCCTCCCTTCTCATGCCTCACTGTGAAAAGCTGGAAGCTTCCAAGCAGGTGGCAGACAAGATCGGGGCCACTGGGTTGGCTCTCTGCCTTCCTGCCTGAGCTCAGCACCCACTTTCCTTCGTGTCGCTCCTGCGTGTAGGACAGAGGAGCAGGATCTGCGTTCTGCATGGCAGGCCACATTCTTTGCATGCGTCCTTGGCCAAGAGGTGGAGTGCGCTTCTTTTGTGCCTGCGGCAGTTCCTTCTGTTGGGGCATGCAGGTATGACATGAAAGAGCTTCTCCGTGCATGCATGAACTGCAAGGGGGAAGGGTCCCCCCCTTCCCCTCTGGGGATGTTCCTGGAAGGAGGAGGCACAGTTGCGTGTGGGTCCCTCCCTGCACACATCCGTGCTTGTGGTCATACTTGTGAAAAGGCAGCTGTAGCTTTATATTCATGCAGCATCAGAACATATATATTTATGCAAACATCAGTCCTATTAATTTGCAATTTGTAAATTAAGTTTAGATATTTGTTTTGTAGTAATGGAAAATGAAAACAATTGCATCCTTATTTAAATAAGTTGCAAGTCTTGCTCTGTTAAATGGGGCTTTTACTCCCAGGTAAATGTGCCTGGAACTGGATCCTTCACTTCTCTCCCTTTCCCACTGATCTTTGTTAGGAAGGTGGACCCAGGCAGAGGAGGGCACAAAGTCAGGAAGGCAAGAGAGAAATAGCTGCACAGAGTCCTCCGATGGGGGGGCCTGGGGCCACCCCTGAAGTCCCCGTCACAGCCGTTGCAGGCAGGCAGCGGAGGCACGGCCGGCGTCCTGCCCTGCCTGAGGGAAGGCGGCTGTCATCTGGAGGGGAGCTCTCCTCCAAGCGGCCCTGCAGGCTCCCCGGGGCCCAGGATGACGTTGCTCCGGATCCTTCCCCGGAGGAAGGGGAGGCCTCTTGCGACCTTGTACCTTCCCCGGTTGTAGGGAGAGGGAAGGAGCTGCTGCCCTGGGGAGGGGGGTCCCTCCTTCCCCTTCCTCCTGGCCCCCACTCTCACCTCCCCCTTTCCCATAGAAACGACAAACATGGGAGGGGGATCTGCCCCCCCGCCACTCCCGCGCCCCACTCACCCCCACTCTGGCTGTAGTACTTCTGCAAGGTCGCCAGGTTCTCCAGGAACACCCGCTCGGCGTTCCAGGGGGCCTGGCTCTGCCTGTCCCAGGGCCAGCGATCGTCCGCGTGCAGCTCCATCCGCGGCACTTGGGGCAGCTCCTGCCTTGTGCTGTCATTGAGGTCGATGCGCTGATCGTCCACGTAGCCCAGCTGGACGAACTGGGGCAGCCCCTGGACCGGCTCCGACAAGGCCGTGTAGAGAAAGCGCAGCGAGTGGGAGGAGGCGGCTGCAGAGGGCAAGGGGGAGGCAGCGTTAGGGGGCTGCAGCCGAGGACACCCCTGAACACCAAGGCCCCTCAGGGATGAGGACACCCTGACGGAGTCCTGTGGGGAGCCCCAGATACGAGCTGCAGACCAGTTCGCACAACCGTGGGGCAGTAAGCCAGCTGCAGTGTCTTGTCCAGACCACGTGTGCCTGGCAAACGGCTTAATTCCCTCCCTGCAGCTCATTAGCCCCGTCACGTGTACTTGGCCAGCGAAGTCTATGGGGGGCCGCCACATACCAGGCGGTGGGTTGCGGCTGGGCTACTGCCCTCCCCCAAGCAGGCCAAGCCACCCGGAGGACGAGAGGAGCCGCACGAGCAGAAGTGGCTGGGCAAGGAGGGCCGGTCCACCCAGCGGGGGCTGCTTCCCCTCGGTGCGATCGTGTGAACCAGCCCATGTGGGTCGGGGGGCTGACCCCTTTCACAAACCGCAGGGTGGCCACTCAGCCACGATGCCTCAGTGCCCGGCTGCCTGCCAGCCAGTTTGCCTCCTCGGCCTCCCCAGAGGCTGCTCGGTGTGATGTCCAAACCCAGCAGGAAAGGTGCTTCTCAAGCCACCCCACATCCCACGGGCCGGTGTGGGGTCCCAGCAGGGCTCGCACAGCCTAGAAGATGCCCCAGGCAGAGGGAGGGGAGGCAGTGGGGGTGTCTCCTGCTACCTGTTTGCTTGCAAGGAACCCAAGGGGCTTCCATTGCCATCCTGCTCCTCACCATTTTATCGCCACAACAACCCTGTGAGGTAGGACAAGCCAACAGTCCGATTGGTGAAAGAAGTCATGGTTGAGTGAAGACTGCTCAAATCGCCTGAGTCCCAGTCCAGTGCTGTAACCACTGGACCACACTGCTCCCATTCTGGTGAACATACACTGCATTTGCATCTATACTCAAATGCATACTGGTCTTGGTGTGCTTTTCTGAGAAATACTGCCCCAAGTTAGGCCTCATGGGGCATGGGGATGGGGAATTTAAACCCCAGTGTGTTCAGCTGGTGCTGGAGGAAACACGTCTGGCCCGGTGCCCACGCCACGGCCAGGAGCTGCAGCTGGTGCAAAACGCAGCAGCCGGGCGGCTCTCTGGGGGGTGTGAGCTGAATCATATGACTTCAGTCTGGTATCGGAAGCACTGGGCCAGCTGGTGTCTGGCTCAGGTTCGGAGCCGGTCCTTGCCTAGGACGCTCTCAGTGGGACCGCAAGACCGTCCGCTTGAGTCTGCCCACAACGCAGGACCCTCTTTGGAGGCCCTGTTCCCCCTTTGACCACCAATGAGGTTAGGCTGCTGTGGACGGGCGACCCCAGGGCAGCCCCCAGTTAGAGACCTTCCTCACTGTGGAGGTTAAATTGCAACATTCAATGCATGGTGAAGACCATTTTGTTAGGTTTTCCGTTGATAAGGTGTTTTTTATAAAAAACAGCTTCCCTCCTTCTGGATGTTGTAAAAGTTGTTCTTGCTGTTTTCCATCTAATTCTTTTGATATAAAATTACTTTAAGCCGTATGAAGGGCCCAGTAGTTTGTAACTTTCCAATATATGAAACTGAAAACAGTTTTAAAAGCTTAAACATCAGAGATTAATGGCATATAAGGGAAATGGCAGCAATAGCAGAATGGCAATGTATTCACTTTTTATTAGTGTACGCATGTTTTAGTACTATTATTTCTTATATTACTGTATCTGTTTTGATTTGCTCTGAATGGCCCAGAGGCCTCTGGCTACTGAGCAGTATGAAGATGATAATTGTTTTGATAAATGAAATTCTCTAATTTTGATGCACCAGCTCTCATGACTAGATGGGCCAAGAAACCAGCATAGAAGGTCCTTCCGTGCTGCACAGGAAGCAACTTGGCCGGCATCCAACTGGGGACGGGCTTTGCTCTCACCCGCTGCACTTGCTAGCCCTCTTCACACATGACGATGGACAGGCACTGTGGGGGGGGGGGGTGGACACTGCCCACTGTCCTGGTCTTCTATGTGCCTTGGGAAAGGGGCCACGGATTGGGGAACGGACATGCCTCACACATGGAAGAGCCCCGTCCCCGGCATCTCCAGGGAGGGAAAAATATCAGGCATCAAAGGTGGGAAAGCTCTCCTTCCCAGAGGCCCCAGATAGCAGCCGCCACTCAGAGGAGGCTCTTCTGGGCTTGGTGGTAGAAACGGAATAAGGCAGGCTTCCGAGTCCTGGGCCTGTGATGGGCCGGGGGGGATCCTCCAGAGCCCCTCCCTGCCTTCAAATTGGTCTTCTGCTCCCTTCCCAAAAAGGAGCACCCAGGGCAGGATCGGGAGGCAATGGGGGCTTCCGGATCGGGGGCTCTGAATGCCACCAATCGGAAGGGCCTGCGCAGTTCTCTCCGCTCGCCCTCCTTGAGGAAAGGCTGAAGCAGCACTGGGAGGACTCAGGAGAGTTCCCAGTTGAGGACCGTGTCATCTGGTCCCCACCCCAAATCCCAAGAATGAGGCAGGGCGATTGCAGCTGGGAGCCTGCCTGGAAGCCCCTGAACAGGCACCCCGTCCGGGCACAGCCGAACCTGCTTTTCCTGCCCTTCCTCCCACGACGTTCCCCTTCTCTGTCCCGCTCATTTCACGCCGCTCCCGCTGCTTCCCGCGCCCCCCGCCCCCCGGAGGATGCTCAGCAGGAGCCAGTAAGGGATCCTTCCGATAGGAAGGGGCAGCCTCTGGTCTGCAGCCCCCCTCCTTGTCCTGTTTCTCCTAAAAATAAATGCACTTTGTAAACAATTTCCATCAGTGGGTGGAGGAGGATTGCTTCTCACATACCAGGACACCCCGCAAAAAAATTTCCCTGCTGTGCAGCAACACTGACAGCGGAAGTCTCTGGCCCTGCCCGGTTTGGTCCACACTTTTTGGCACCAAGTCCCCCCCCCCATTTCCCCATGGGGTATGCTGCCCTCAAGGAGGGAGCTGAGGATGGATGCAACACACTCCTAATTTAGGGGGCTGAAGGTGGCATGAGGAAGCCCAGAGGTATTTTTCCTGCCCCACAATGGTCTCCGCTCAGGCAGGTGCTCCTGCGTTTCGGGAGCACGAGAAAACCTGCACAGCCTGCTCAGCAGAAGGGATGCAGGTGCTGCCCAGACGTTTTACGCTCTCTGCAAAGACCAAACCAGAGTCGGCGATTTTGCCATGTCTGTCACCACTGGCAGACGTGGTGCCGGTACGCAGCTGCCTGCCGGGGCCCCTTCCCTGCTGAGGCCCAGGAGTTTCGGCCTGTCCCGTCGGGACCCCCGGCCCTTTCCCACAAGCGCCTCCTGAGAGACTGTGGAGCGAGAGGGAGCTCAGTGGGGGGGGGCAAAGGGGGGGCAAACTCCCTGCAGGGCCGGCAGGGATGGGCAGTGACCCAGGAGGTGTCCCCACCTGACTGAGTCGGGGGCCCTCGACTTTCCAGGACATGCTCCGGGAGTGGGAAGCCGGGTCCAAGGGGGCACTAGCAACTTCAGGCGTCCCAGCTTGAAACACAGCCGCTGGCCAAGCCGAAGACTTGCCCTCCTGCCCCTTGAGATCGGCAGCAAAGGCTCCTCCGGGAGAGATATCAGGAAACAAAGTACCGGAGGAGGGCCTTCTCTGCGGTGGCGCCCCATCTGTGGAATGCGCTCCCCAGAGAGGTCCACAAATAACGTCGCCGAAAAACAACGACGGCGCCAGGCCAAGACCTTTTTATTCAAACAGTATTTTAATAATGTTTAATATTTATAGATTTTAATTGTGCAGCCAGTGTGTTTCCAGGTTTTAATTGTAATTGTTATTATTTTGTATTTATGTAATTGTGTGAGCCGTCCCGAGGCTATGTAGCAAGGGGATGGCATATAAAAACTTTAAATAAATACAGACTCTGAAGCCCAACGTGCTCCAGGCAAGAGAGATCGCTCCAACAATGCTCCAAACACACACACACACACACCCCGCACGGTGGGCCGTCGCCTTCCCCTGAGCTTTGGCCAAGTAGTGCACAAGGGCTCCTGCCAGGGCGAACGGGTCAGTCCTCGGAGACCCTCCTTCCCACTGCAAACGGCGCTGGCCGAAAACTCTCCCGATCGCAGCTCGCCGTCCCCGCCCGACACGCAGCGCAGCCGGATGAAGCCCCGAGCGGAGCCGCGGGGCTCCCGCACCCGCCCAAGCTCGCTCTGAGCCGAGCCGGGAAGCGTTAGGGACGGGCGACCCAGACCCAGACCCAGCCGGGAAGCCCGGAGACCGGCCGCGCGTCCTGGGGTGAACGGGCCCCCCGCTTTCTTTCTCTCTTCAGGGGTAAGCGCACCGCTGCGCTCCGTGCTTCCTGGCTAGAGCTGCAGGTCGGCAGCTGCGCAGCAGAACCGTGAAGGTCCCTGCCCCAGGCGGCTTCCAAGACATGCAGGCCAGGGGCCTTTTTCCACGAAGCGGTCCTCGGTTCGGCCGTCCTGCCCGCAATGCCCACGAGGTCCCCGCCCTGCGGCCACGGGGGGCGACAGTGGCCCTCGCAGTCCGCCCGTGGCCGCGCCCCGCTCGGCAGGCGCGCCCCGCCCACCGCCTCCCGGAGTCCCGCTGCTGCCCGGCAGGGGGCGCGCCGCCCCGACAGGCCCTGCCCCGGGCCGCCCCTCGCGCGCTTCCCCTCCCGGGCAGCGGCGAGCGCAGACGAAGCGGCGCCCGCGGAGACTCACCGTGAGCCCCGGACGGCGGGGGCTGCCCGGGGACCCCCAGCAGGAGGACGGCGGCCCCCCAGAGCCGGGGAAGCGCCATCCAGCACTTTGACACGCCAGTTCGACACCTCTTCGGAGTTGCTCCGGAACTGTCTCGCAGGCACAAAGGCGGACCAGAAGGACGTCCGCTGTGGAGAATCCGGATTGGTCGAGAGGGGAGTATGAATTCGGCTTGGGTTGGCAGGCGGACAACGCAGCAGGGCTGCGCGCTTGCAAAGCGAAAACAACGTATCGGATTTCCCCGAAGAGGACACGTGATTTAGAAGAAATTCATATCAACGGCGAACGGAAGCCGCTCTGCTCGCAGTGCGCACCAGAAAAATCTCAAAATATTTCCCGGACTCTCGTTCTCTCGCTGCCCCGTTCACAGCCTGCTTTTTAAGAAAGCGGTCAGGACAGTAGAAACACTTTAATGGGGGATCCAGATATGTCGCAACGAGGCTTCTTATTTCTTATTTATTTATTTATTAAAATATTTATAGGCCGCCCCATCGCACTGAAGCCTCGGGGCGGCTTACAACAAAATTAAAATACAAAAATGAAATAAACAATATTAACATATCCCTCCCCCTCCCCATTACCCTCGGTGCATCTCGGCAAACAAAATAAAATAAACCATAACTTAAACCCTAAAAACCCCATAAATAAATAAACCCAATAAATAAATCAAACCAACCACCAAAACAACAACAACAACAGGTGACAGGAGTGGGAGTCCAGGCTCAACAGAATCCCTATCTGGGATTCTTCCAGCACAGAAACAGAGCATGAGCCAACTATGTGTCATGGCTGCAAAACAGCAGTGCAGTTTTGCGTTGTGTTAATGTGTTCAGGGCACCACAGCTTAAGAAAGATGCAGAAAGGCTGGAGTTGCAGCCTCCGCTGTTTCACAAGCTTTGGACCATGCCAACACCTTTTCTGACCACAGAGGGGAAAAACAAATGAGGGCCGATGTCTTCCGTCATCGCGCTGCCCACGATCGCATTTGCTTTCGTGCAGGGAAGGCATCTCCTTCATGGATCGCTGCCTTGTCGTGGCGAAGGGGCTTGCGTGGCTCAATGAAGCGATGAGCTCTGCCGTGCAGGGCCACCCAAGACGGACAGGTCACAGCAGAGAGCTCTGACAAAAGGTGATCCACTGGAGAAGGAAAGGGCAACCCACTCCAATATCCTTGCCATGAAAACCCCATGGACAGCACCAAAAGGCAAAAGGATACGATGCCGGAAGATGAGCCCCTGAGGTCGGAAGGTGTCCAATATGCTACTGGGGAAGAGCGGAGGGCTAGTACTAGTTGTGCCAGAAAGAAAGGGAAAGATACACCCAATTGAATGCAGAATTCCAGAGAATAGCTAGAAGAGATAAGAATGCCTTCTTAAATGAACAGTGCAAAGAAATAGAAGAAAACAATAGAATAGGGAGGACTAGAGATCTCTTCAAGAAAAGTGGAGATATGAAGGGAACCTTTCATGCAAAGATGGGCATGATACAGGACCAAAATGGCAGGGACCTAACAGAGACAGAAGAGATGAAGAAGAGATGGCAGAGGAACTATACAAGAAAGAGCTTAACATCCCTGATAACCACGATGGGGTGGTCACTGACCTCGAGCCAGACATCCTGGAATGTGAAGTGAAATGGGCCTTAGGAAGCCTGAGCAACAACAAAGCTAGTGGAGGCGACAGTATTCCAGCTGAGCTATTCAAAATCCTAAAAGACGATTCAGTAAAATTACTACACTCAATATGCCAGTAAATTTGGAAAACTCAACAGTAGCTGCAGGATTGGAAAAGGTCAGTTTACATTCCCATCCCAAAGAAGGGCAATGCCAAAGAATGTTCAAACTACCACACCATTACACTCATTTCACATGCTAGCAAAGTGATGCTCAAAATCCTGCAAGCTAGGCTCCAGCAGTATGTGGACCGAGAACTACCAGAAGTACAGGCAGGATTTCGAAGAGGGAGAGGAACTAGAGATCAAATTGCCAACATACGCTGGATCATGGAGAAAGCTAGGGAGTTCCAGAAAAACATCTACTTCTGCTTCATTGACTATGCTAAAGCCTTTGGTTGTGTGGATCACAACAAATTGTGGCAAGTTCTTAAAGAGATGGGAGTACCAGACCATCCTATTTGTCTCTTGAGAAACCTATATGCAGGTCAAGAAGCAACAGTGAGAACTGGACACGGAGCCACTGATTGGTTCAAAATTGAGAAAGAGTTCGGCAAGGCTGTATACTGTCGCCCTGCCTATTTAACTTATATGCAGAGCACATCATGAGAAAGTCAGGGCTAGATGAATCACCAGTTGGAATCAAGATTGCTGGGAGAAATATCAACAACCTCAGATATGCAGATGATACCACTCTCATGGCAGAAAGTGAAGAGGAACTAAAGAGCCTCTTGATGCGGGTGAAGGAGGAGAGCACAAAAGTTGGCTTGAAACTCAACATTAAGAAAATTTAGATCATGGCATCCGATCATCTCACTTCCTGGCAAATAGATGGGGAAGAAATGGAGGTAAAGGTAAAGGTAAAGGTTTCCCCTTGACGTTACGTCCAGTCATGCCTGACTCTAGGGGGCGGTGCTCATCTCCGTTTCCTGGCCGAGGGAGCCAGCGTTTGTCCGCAGACAGTCTCCGTGGCCATGTGGCCGGCATGACTAAACACCGAAGTGCACGGAACGCTGTTACCTCCCCACCGAAGTGGGACCTTTTTATCTACTTGCATTTGCATGCTTTCAAACTGCAAGGTTGGCAGGAGCTGGGACGGCGCACGGGAGCTCACCCCGTGTGCAGATTTGAACCGGCAACCTTTCGGTCAACCAGCCCAGCAGCACAGCGGTTTAAACCACTGCGCCACCTGCAGTCCCCCTGAAATGGAGGTAGTGACAGATTTTATTTTCCTGGGCTCCAGGATCACTGCAGATGGGGACTGCAGCCAAGAAATTGAAAGACGCTTGCTCCTGGGGAGGAGAGCTATGGCAAACCTAGAGAGCATAGTAAAAAGCAGAGACATCATCCTGCCAACAAAAGTGCATATAGTCAAGGCTATGGTTTTCCCAGTTGCAATGTATGGCTGTGAAAGCTGGACCATAAGGAAGGCGGAGCGCAAAAGGAGTGAGGCCTTTGAGTTGTGGTGCTGGAGAAGACTCCTGTGAGTCCCTTGGACTGCAAGGCGATCAAACCGGTCAGTCCTAGAGGAGATCAACCCTGACTGCTCTTTAGGAGGCCAGATCCTGAAGATGAAGCTCAAACACTTTGGCCACCTAGCGAGAAGGAAGGACTCCCTGGAGAAGAGCCTAATGCTGGGAACAACAGATGGCAAAAGAAGAAGGGGACGGCAGAGGATGGGGTGGCTGGATGGAGATATTGAAGCAGTAGGTGGTAGCTTAAGTGGACTCTGGGAGATGGTGGAGGACAGGAGGGCCTGAAGGAATGTTGTCCATGGGGTTGCGACGGGTCGGACATGACTTCGTGACTAACAACAAGGGAAGGCATGCGTGATCACAGGCACACTCCTGCAGGAAAGATGGGCGCAATCTCGGCCATTGCCCCCAGCAACCAGCACGATCGTGGCCCTCTCCCCACCCCACCAAGTGAGGAGAAGACCGTGATCGTTCTGGGGGCGGGGGGGAGGAAATGGCCGAGATCGTGCCCATCTCTCCCTCCCCCAGTGCGTCGTTTGCACCCGTCTCTTCCCCCCCTTAGTGCGCCCATGATCATGCCCGTGTTTCCCCCGCCCCGGCAACCCCGAGCATACCAGGGGGTCGGGGAGATGGCCGCAATCTTTGTTGTCACTTTGCTTCACATTTTTCTGATTTAAAAAATGGTTACAGAACGGATGAAACCTTATTTACATTGAACCTTACGGAGAAATCTAACTTGGCTCACTACGAATTTGGGTCATGACCAGAGTCCTGGAACGGATGAAGTTCGTGAGCCAAGGTACCACTGTACACACCGGCCGTGCTGGCTAATTTCCCTGTGGCCGATTAGGCCCCGTGTCGCTGTGGGCTGCTGCTGGAACGGCTCTGGGAAGGAAGCGGTTTTTCTGATTTCAACACTCCAAAGGCAGGAATTGCAAGCCAGGAAGGTGGGCAGTGCTGCAGCTTGGCCTGGACATCCACACACAGCATCTTCTGCCAGGGGGTGGGGTCCAAATCATCTAATGAGGTAGCCTGAGCCTTCCTCACCTCCGGGAATCCTCTAAACATGGGGGGGAAGGGAGAAAGAATAGAAGGAAGCCCCCCCCTCCATGTCGTTTGCGCCGCATATTTTCCTGCTGCAGACGCTCTGCCGCCCCCTGCTGGACAGCAGCGCCAGCGGAGAGAGAAGTCAGCTGGTTTCCGAGAAATCAGGCAGACGCACCTCGAATGACCCCCAGGAGGGCGGGGCTTACTCTGGCCCCGCCCCGCCCCTCCCTTGCAACGACCAGCGGGCTGCCGAGAGGATGGTTGGCGGGGCTCGCCGCGGGGGGGGGGGGCGAAATCGGGGCGGGGCTCAGCGCGCGCCCTGCGCATTCGGGGGGGGGGGGAGCGAGGAGCGCGGCGCCGATTCCGAGGAGGGCAAAGGGAGGCGCGCAGGGGGCGCTGCGAGGAGCGGAGGCGGCGCAGCTGCGGGCGGGGAAGCGGCGGCGAGGAGGGGGGCTGATGGCGGGAGCGCCCTGCTGGCCCGAGGAAGCGGAGAGCCCGACTGGCTTCAGGATGCCGGGGCTGCGCGGGGTGCAGCCGCGAGGCGCGACCCGGCCGAGGACTCGTCCCCGGGAGCGAGAGCCGGGCGGGGGGCGCAGTGGCCAGCAGGGCAGGGCCGGGGCTCGGGCGACCTGCGCTCTGCTCTCCGCTCAGCCGCGGACTCTCGGCCCAGCCGACCTCGCAGGCTTGTTGTGCGGATGAGCCTGGGAGCAGCAGCAGAATGATGCAAGTCGCTTTGAGTTCTTGGAAAAAGAAAAACGTGGAATATGAATCTAATACATACATAATTTAAGATATTCTGTTGACGCCCTTGGAATGTCAGGAGTTGCAACAGCAGGACTGCACCTGAATATTAAAGCAAGCAGCAATAGTGCCTGCAGGAGGTTTGAAGATCTTGACTGTTAACAGTGAAGAAATCGAAATTTGTAAGATTTTGCAACCCTCGGATCAGTCAGCAACTCAGAGAGAGAGGGCAGCCAAGAAATTCCAAGAAGGCAGAGACTGGGAAGGGCAGCAGTGAAGGAGCTGGACAGGATCACCCAGTGTGAGATGTTTTGCTGAAGACGGAGGCCAACATCATCCACAGGATTGTATTCCCAGTCACAATCTATGGGTGTGCAAGCTGGGCAGTGAAGCAAAGTGACAGGAGCAAGATGGATGCGTTCAAAACATGATGCTGGAGGAGAGCTTTGCAATAGCCTGGAGCACAGAAATAGGAACACGAGTGTCCTGGATAGAATCAAGCCAGAGCTTTCTCTGGAAGCAAAAAGGACAAAACAGGCTGTCATACTCTGGGCACATGGTGAGAAGACCACACTCCCCGGAGAAGGTGGTCATGCCGGTCCTTTGGAATGGGGAAGGGCCTCCCTGCAGAGCCGGGAAGCCACCAGAGGATCAGTCCCAGGGGGACAGGAGAGAAGCGTGGCCTTTGGGGGAACCCCAGAGGATCCCCAGGGGAGCCCTGGAGGGCCAGACAGAGTCCCTGGGACCCGACCCACACTGCTGGTCCCACTTCTTCCCACCTTGGACTTCCAGCCACCCTGCTGTCACCTAGGGTGTGCGTCCCCTGCTTGGAAGCACCCCACTTTCACACAGCGGTTCTGAACCTGGACATCCTGCGGCCGCATCTCAACATTTACTGGCCACATCTGAGCTGCCCGTGCAGTGACACAAAAAGGAAAGGAGTTGCAACGTGGAGGGCTTTATAAAGGGCACACACACAAGCCCAGCGAGTGGCTTTGCTGATTGTGCGGGATGTGGGCAGAGCGGTGTGCCCACGGCGCCCAGAAGCCGTGTGGGCAGCCCCATTCTGCACCCTCCACCAGCAATGCTTCCGCGCACGACGGATGCGCGCAGCGCACCAGGAGCCCACCCAGAGGGGTGCTTCTGCGAAACAATCTTTAAACATTTTTTTTATTCTGGCCAATTACATCATTCTGAAAAAAAAGTTTACATTTATTTGCGATCCACTCAGTGCAAAACATACCATATCAACAAATTACCGTATTTTTTGCTCTATAAGACGTGCCTGACCATAAGACGTGCCTAGTTTTTAGAGGAGGAAAACAAGAAAAAAAATATTCTGAATCAAATGGGCACATAATCACAGGCACATTCCCCATCACTTCCCCATGGGCTGCACATCTGACAGACTTACTGCACACACACATTCGCTCTATAAGACGTACAGACATTTCCCCTTTTGAGGGGAAAAAGTGCATCTTATAGAGCAAAAAATACAGTAAATGCTTGAGGGAACGTTACAAAAACCTCTAATAGATCAGAAAGCAAGTCAAATGAAGCCAAGCCTCTCAACAGAATGCCGAGTTCACAAAAGGTCAGGGCAGAATTCAGCAGATGTAAATTCCTTCTTCTTCCTCCTGGCACGGGAGGGCGACTCTCTGCCAGGCTCAGCTGCAGAGAAGACGAGAGAGTCTGTTGGGGTGAAGCCAAGATGGACCCAGACCGAAGTGGGGGCAGGTGGGGGCATCTTGCGCTCCTTGGAGGTGCAGAGCGAGGAAGCAAGGCTGCACCGGGGAAGTGGGCCACAGTCTCCTTTGCAGATGAGGAGGGGAGCCTCCCCAGTCCCCTAATTTCATTCTCACCAGACGAGGGAGCAGTGAGTTGGGGGCACCCGCAGAAGTCAGACACCGCTGCAGGGCTGGGCTTGTGTGCGCATTTCAGCATCTGCAGGGGGAGAGGAGCAGCCGCATCCCCTCTGCAGAGTCCAGGAGGCCCCTTTCCCCCCAGAGGCACGTGGAGTGCAGCTCAAATGCAGAGGGGAGCGAACCCAGCACGGCACCCCCAAGGCCTGGCTGCTCCAGCGACTCTCCCTCCTGCCTGGGAGGGCAGCTGCTCCTGGGGAATTGGGAAAGGAAGCCAGCAGCAGCCAGGGCCTCCCTCTCCCTGCTCGTTTACCCCACAAGCCACCGCCTCTCCCTGGCTGCTCACCAGCCCCGTGTGGTCCTCTGTGGCACCTCCTGAGCTGGGAAAGCAGCGCCCCGCAGCCGCCTGCCTGGGATGGAAGCACTGCACTTTTCCCTAGCAGAAAGGAGGGGTCAAAGGACCCCTTTTTCGGGGACACTGCTGGGCCAGGGACGGTGTTAGTCAAGGCTCCCCTGCAGGCACCCTCCCCCCCGAGCCCTTCTCCCTCCAGTTCCTGAGATGTTCAGCACCGGAGTGAGAAGAAGAGGAGCTTCCTCACATATAACGAAGGGGCGTCTTTTCTCCTGGCCAGGTTTTGGCCCCCGTCCCCACCCGCAAGGCCCCCGTCCCCACCCCCTCTGCCACTCACCTGCTCTGGGGGCGCTAGATGGCCGGGTTGCTCCCTGCAGCGGAGAGAAGGAGAACTGAGTCAGCCTCGCCCTAAACAGTCAAAGGGGCTGGCAATTCAGCGAGGTGGGGGAGCATTTCCCTTTTCCGGGGGACCGGCCCCCGAGGCTCCATGGACCCCCAGGAGGAGGCCAGGCTGGGCCACCTGAAAAGTCTCCCCCCACCCCCCACAGCTCCATGGGCTCTCCCAGGGCTTCCGATCTGCCCGAGGTGCTGCAGCAAAGGCAGGTCTGACGGGGACCGGGCAGGGCCCCACATCCTCTTCACGCGGAATGGCTGGTGCTGCCGAACGCCAACCTCAAGCCAGGGAAGCGGGAAACCTCACTGGCATGCGTCAGGCAGAACCTGCTTTGGAAATGCGACTGGTGTTCGTCTCTCTTTTCCCCCACAGGCTCCAGAGGGGCCCAGCGCCTCCCGTCCCCCATCCTCTGCACTGGGATCACTCACACTTGCCTCCCCATGAGCTTCTGGAGCTCCGGTCGCTCACTGCAAAGGAGAGAAAGGAAAAGGAGTCAGGCCAGGACGTGAGGAGGAATGCTTGGCCCTCTTGTCCTCCTGCTCTCAGGCACATGCTCTTTCTAACCAGAGAGGCGTAAAGAGCCACAGAAATGCAGCAAAAAATCAGTCGTGCAGGAGAATTCTTGATTTAAATCTACCCGGAACACATCTACTCCTTCAGAAACCTGACGGGTCAGCAATTTCCAGGTGCTGCTCCTTCTGGGGAGAAGACTATAAAGCAACTTTTCAGCAGCCAGTACCCTGAGGAGACAGACTGCTTGGAAACCCTTTCTTTTGGCCCAGCTGGTGTATCACACGAGCATAAGGAGAGGCCGGGTACCGCAGCGCAGAGATGCCTGCACCTGCCTTCCACTGGAGCTCTGCTCTCCCAAATTTTCCTCCTTTCTTCGCTACTTCTGATGAAGCATCCCGATGTTACTATAACATCACTGAACTGCAGAGTTGCTCTGTGGCTTTTGTAATTCACCCCCTTTTTTACAGTGTTTACAATAGTGGCTTTTTTTTTTTGCAAGGGGATGGCATACAAATGTGTAAAATAAAATAAAAATAAATAAAAAGTGTCCAGTATAAACTGCTTAAATGTCCAGTATAAACTGCTTAAATGCTGCTGGAGCTCCACAGGGAAATTCTGATTTTAAGTGCTTACTGCATCTTTTATATAGAGCCAACAGTGGAAGCCACTGGAGGAAGCCAAGAGGCCAGGTCTCTGCTCCGAGGAACCTACAATTGAAAACTGGGCAGGGGAAAGCAGAGGAAGGGAAGTGTGGGGAGGGGTCAACAGGGGAGGTGTGGCATGGGCAGGAGGGGCTCTACAAACAGCATAAAGAAAAAATCTGAGCCTTGATTCGGGATTTCAAGCAAATTAGAGACTTGAAGGAAGGGGAGAACTATCAATAAACTAGTGTCCTGGCAGGCAGTTCCAAGCATACAGCGGATCCTCTATCATGTGGGAGGTTCTAATTCTACTTATTGCCTCAGCAATTATAGGTGGCCCATAAATATATGTAAATAAATATGTTTGTTTGTTTGTTTATTGAAAGCATTTCTACCCTGTCCCTTGCTGAGGTCTCAGGATGGCAGTCAGTGCAACAATAAAGAGAAGCATCAAATAAATAGCCAGATAAACCCCCATATTAAAATCAAATCAACTCTTAAAACATTGGGAAAATGAAAAGGTCTTGCCCTGGCACCGAAATGAGTAAAGCGTTGGCGCCAGGCGTGTTCCAAAGTCGGGGAGCCACCACAGAGAAGGCCCTTTGTTTCTGCCCTTTGGGTTTTTTCTGTGTGTTTCATTTTACTGTGAAAGTGCATATTCGCTTTATCAAATGGAAAAAGGAGAGGAAAACAGCAGGTAAAGCCTTCCTCAAACATCATGGAACAAAGAGCGACATTACTGGGCATGTGGCCAAGAGGCTGTTCGAAGGGCAATCCTAGGAGTTTCTCCGGCAACGCTGCTGCAAGAAAAGCCACTGAAACCGCAAGCCGGAGACCTGGAATAGTATTTGCCAAATACTTCAGTGGAACAGGGCTGCCTTGCAGGGAACTGTTGCAGAACAGTGACATAGAAGGCTTGACCAGGATTAGTTATTTTAATTTTCTTTTTGCGATGCCTCAGCGGCACTGAAGAGCTCAGTGCGGAGGCTACCCCCGTCTAGTATCTGGTTTGCAGCTCTGGGCAACGAAGCCATTCTGGGAAGCCCACAACAGGGGCCAGGGCATGGAGGCCAGCACTATGCACAGCTGCCTCCCTCCAGCACCCAGCACAGAGATACACTGCTACCGACCATGGAGGTTCTACCTCGCCATCTTGGGTACAAACCATGGCAGTGCACTTGCCTCCCTCCCTCTGCCCAATCCCCCTTGAGAGCCCTGCCCCGGGGAGAAATCCCCGCTGGTCAGAGTTTAGGCTTCCCCTGTGGGGTGGAAGCAGCAGAGCCGGTGGCCTGCCTGGGAAAGGACTGGGCAGACGGTGCCAGGGAGGGAGCGAGGCTTTGGGCAGGCCCAGGACATCGCCCAGCCCCACGGACCGTTCCGAGCGGGACAATCCAGCCGCTTGGCACACTCCTCCGGGGCCTTCCCCACAGGTGGGCTGCCATGCTTCTCCTGGGGCCACTAAGCCCCATGGCCTGAGATGCAGCTGGGCAGCTGGACACTCGCCCTGAAGGCCCCCAGGACCTGTGCTCCCCCCACGGCCTGCCCCATGCAGGAGTGAGCAGAGGAAAAGGAAGGGGCCACTCACTGGATGCCGCCTTGTAGCCATCTTGACGCTTCCCTGTGGAGAGAGAATCAGAGTCAGGACTGTGGGGACCCCCGGAGGTCATCCTGTCTCACCTTCTGCCACGGCCTTCCTCATTGCCGGATGTTTCTCCAGCCACAGACGCAGAGGAAGGACGCCCCATGAATCTCTGGGAAGCTCCCCCTGCACCTGGTGCCTCCAGTGCTTCCCTCCGGAGCAGCCTGGGCGGACATTCAGGGCAGCCTCCGAAGGGGTGGGGGGTGGGGAGGTTTCTGGGCCGCTTTTCACCCCTCTCGGAAAGAAACAGAAAGAGGGCCTTCCACACCCCCTGGGCTCCAGCCACCGGCCTGACTGGCTTCAGCTTTGCTTCGCGCTCACACAACCTGCTGCTCTTGAGCGGGGGCTGCCCAGAACACACGGTACACACGGGGCTGTTGTGTGTGGGGCAAACACCCCGGTGGGTGGGGGCGGAACTGGCCCTCCAACGCCAACCCTGCAGGGCCCCCATGTGGTGGAACAGAGACGCAGCCGGGCTCCGAAGTCGTGCACCAACTGACCCCCCCCAAAAAAGGGGGCCAAATGAAGCCAGAAGGCTCACTTACTGTACAGGTAGACGCCTCCGATCACGGCCGCCAGGAGGACAAGCCCCCCCACAACGCCCCCGACAACGAGCCCCAGGCTGGACGCTGAAGTCGAATTGAGAAAAAGAGGGAGGCCATTGAGGGGAAGCGCAAAGCAACCTGGAGCTGTTCTGTAATAATAATAATTATTGCCTTCCATCTCTAAACTGCCCACAGCCAGAGGTCTCTGCGAGGTTCACAGCATTCGAGTGACCCATCCGGGTTCAACCAGGCCTGACCCTGCTTAGCTTCCGAGACTGGGCAGGATCAGGCACTTCGGGCTCTTTGGAAGCTGCTCTGGGGAAAGACTGAGGCAGCCAAAGACTGGGGAGTCAAGCGCGAGGAGGGGGTGAAGGTGACGGGGGGCAGCCACCTCCCACCCACCCAGGAGGGTTTGCTAAGTCCCGCTGGGGCTGTGGAAGGATGTGGGGAGTCCCACCCCCAAGGGGGAAGTGGGAATAAGGCCTCACCCCTCCCATGACGGGACACATGTGCCCTGAGCAACAGAAGTGCCTGCAAAAGTCTCACGGCTTCGCAGATGTGCAAACGGGGGGGGGCAGTCAGCTTTGCCCCCGACATGCCTGCATCTGGCATCCAGCCAGCTGGGGCGCCCGGCCGGAAGGGGCCACGTCCCTCTGGATGCCCACACAGTCCAACTGACTGGCTGTGCAACCAAGAGCAGCCGCGCTGGGG
Organism: Varanus salvator macromaculatus; assembly: GCA_023646645.1. NCBI lineage: Eukaryota > Metazoa > Chordata > Lepidosauria > Squamata > Varanidae > Varanus > Varanus salvator. The sequence goes on from JAIXND010000809.1 coordinate 138,614, forward strand.
CCTGCAAGACGTCCGGGCTCCCGTTTCCATGCCCTGCCCAAGGCCTCCTGTGCAAAAACAGCCATCTCCCCCCCACTCCACTCTGGGGCAGAAGACCCCCACTCCCACCCACAGGCTCACCTCCGGGCTCCTCCCAGGCCACCTCCACCAGATCCGGCAGGCTGTCGTGCCCCACACGGCACCGGTAGCGGTCCCGCTCCTGGGGGTCAATCTTGGCACTGACCCACATGTGGTAGGTCCCATCCGCGTTGGGGGCCACAAAGCCCCGGAAGGTGTCCTGGGTCCAGACCTCCCCGTCCCTCGTCCAGGCGATCTCCATCTCCTTGGGGTAGAAGCCGTCGGCCCGGCAGAGGAGGGTCTCCCTGCCGTCGTGGGCTGCTCCGCGTGTCACCCTCAGGGTGGGTCGCTCTGCAAAAGAAAAGGCAGCCTCAGGTCAACACAGCACCTTCCCAGTGCCTGGCAGGATGGATGCTTCGCAGACTGAGCCTGGAAACACCCCTTGTGGGAAGCCCTGAAAAGCCCCGAGCAGCAGCAGCTTCAGCTTCCGCCAGCATCCTGACATGCGTGGAAAACCCTCAGCTGCACCTCGTGGTGCTCAGGCCTGCCCCGTGGGTCTTGGGGGCAAACGCCCCCCATCTCTGGGGCTGCATCGGAACCCCCTGAAATGAAGGGTTCAAAAACTGCACACCACTGAGGCCGCTCAGGACGGCCCCTCCGTGGGGAGGGCACGGCATGAGTTTGTCTCCACGCTCCTGCCTCTTGGGTCCTTCCCGAACCCTGCTTCATACTGAAGCACTTTGATATCCATTTTTGTGCAAGGCCCTGGAAGAGACAGAATCCCTTATACTGCTCCAAGTTGCTCTTCAAGTAGGAAATTCAGCAATTTTCTTCTCCACTCCAGATCTTCCAGCAACAGACAACAGAAGAGCTACCAACCAGCCTATGCAGAATTTCAAGAGGTTGCAGAGCCAGGAGAATAATTATGGGGTTATTTTCCACTTCTACTTCTATTTCAGAAACATGGTCTCCCAGTCAGGCCAGTCTGCACATGCTCTGGGGCTCTGTACTCTTACAAGGACTTTTAAACACCTGTCCATATCAGAAATAAAAAGGCACTCTGCACATGCTCACAGGCATTGATCTGACAGACAGAAGAGGTGCAAGACCTCCCCCTGCCCAAGCTCCTCGGCAGGTGGTGTGTGCGGGCAAGCTGCCTCCGGTGAAGTAGGGGGCAGTAGGATCTTGGCCCTTCTATTTTCTTTTCCATCCCTAATCACACCTGGCATGGGGTTTGCCTTCACCAGAGCAGCCAGTCATTCTCCTCCTCTTCCTTTCACGTCTTATCTCCACAACGACAGCCCTGGGAGGTCCGCTGGGCCGAGAGCAGCGCCTGGCCCAAGGCCCCCCAGATGCCTCCCTGGCTGAGCGGGGACTAGAACCCAGGCCGGCTGCGTCCCAGTCCTGCGCTCGTACCCACTACGCCACACGGACTCCCCAGCGTGCAATTTTTTGTAGCCATTCTCTGTTTCCGTAGATGGAGCACATGGGGCACATGGCAGGTGACCTGACTGTCTGATGGGGAGAGTGGCAGATCCTGTCCCCAAAGCGGGGGGGGGGGCGGGGGGAGGTCTCTGCCTGTCATTCACAGGCACTGGTGCAGCAGGGAGGGACCCACACGGCAGCCCCTTCCACGCCTCCAGGCCCAACGGGGTGATGGGCAATTTGCCTGCACTGTGTGCTTCCGGGTCTCTTTCAGGCTGGGATCTGCCCAAGTGAAGGAGGGAAGAGAGGAGAATAGACTGTACCACTTCGGGGTGCGGGGAGGACACATAAGGGAATGTGCCTCATTCCTAAAATCAGTGCGTTCCCTGTGAGTGAAAGCAGGTAAAGGGGGAAGAAATTCCTCTCTCCCATGTTTCTCCCTGCAGTGCTGATTTTCTGCTTTTGATTTATTTATAAAATCAGTGGGAGGGGAGAAATTCCTTCCCCTCAAAAGGTCTGAAAAGGGACCATCCCAGACTGGCACTCTTGTAGTGTGAGGACCACGGCCCAGCTAAGATTAAGGGGAACTGGAAGGGATGGAAGCCCCCCATTGCCCCCGCAGCCCCCTCCCATCACCTCCCTCCCCACATCCCCATTATTTGCCCCCCCCAAACACCCACCTGTCCTCTGCAGGATCTTGTTCCCATAGTGCAGGTATCTCTGCAGCCACTCAATGCATTCCTCTTCCAGGTAGATCTTCACATACAGGTTATGGTTCAAGTCGCCATCCCACTTGCTCTTGCTGCTTTGGGCCGTGACATCGGCCGCCGTCCAGGTGAGGGTCTCCTTGTCAAAGCTGATGTAGTCCCTCCCGTCATAGCCGTACTGGCGGTACCCTCCCTTATTCCCATTCCCACTCAGCTCACAGCCGTACATCTCCTGCCAGGTGTGAAGCCCTGAAAGAGGCATGCAGGAGCTCAGCAGAGGGGTGGGGGATGTGGGGATGATGGGTCATCATTTCCCAACCTCATATTTCCCGTGTGGGAACACGAAACAACAAACTCTACCATATCAACTGGGAAACCTTGATCTGTCCTTCTACTCCTCCTCTTCATGCCCCAAGTGAGCCTAAGGACCCCTCCTCAGTTCAATGGACACTCCCCCCGGATTTGGGGCATTTCTGTCCCTCCCCAGCTCCAACATAATGACCTCTCTGGGGGGGAGAGGGGCCAGCGATGGGAAGTGGGGTTGCCTGTAACGGTTAATAAGCCCCACAGGATGCTAGTAAGCTCCTCCTCGATTTCCCCCTCCTTAAGGTGCAATAACCCAGAGACATTAATCCAAATTGCTGCAATTTCACACTGGAGGCTGGGGGAACCCAGACCCAGGTCAAACTGGAGGCTGGATGTGGGTTCCCAGGCAGCAGCCCTGGCAGAGGATGTCGGGGGAGGCTCACGTCCATCCACACAGTGGCGAAATCTGCGCCCACGCACGGCTAAGCTTCCTCTTGGACCGTGTTTTGGCTGGACATCAAATGCAGAACTAAAACCACATGGTTGTTTTCTGAAAGGGAACTTTGATCGCTTCCTCCAGAGCTTCTGCCATTGGATGTTACTTGTGTGAAGAGCTGGCATGTCAGTTCAACCAGAATACTTTCAGGGCCACGTTAAAGTACATTTCATGTGACCTAGGCGTTCAAATGCTTTTGCTGGACATTAACAACTTTTCTGTGCTGCTTCACCTGCCAACCATGGGACGGGTCTTAATGGGGCACCAGCGTGCCTTCCTGCCTCTTGGCATCCCCACCCTTTCAAGAGTTTGTTTGTTTTCGTGGGGGGTGGGTTAAGGGGATGCCTGGGTGCACACCTGGTTTTGCGTGTGCCCATCAACAGCAGGGAAGGTCTACGTACAAGAAGGTGGAAGATGCAAGAGGGTGTGTGGAGGTTTAGGTGGCCTGAGCAGCTGGTGGAGGGGAACACTTTTATTAAGCCACCCCTTGGTGCAAACAGTGAGTATCTCAGGCCTGAGAAACCTGCATCTCCCTGCAGGACAAAGTGTGTGTGTGGGGGGGGGGGGGATGGGCAGAATCCTTCTCTTTTTATTTTTAAATTAAAGCCTGGCTTTTGCACCGGAAGTAGTTTCTTGGTGGGTCAGCAATCAACGCGCACAGAGCTGGATGGGGCCAAGGAGGAACTGCTCCGTGTGACCGTCACAAGAACGACATCGGCCCTCCCATAGCAGCGTTTCCCCTAGAATTTCCTCCCTCTCCCACAGTCCTAAAGCCCAAAGGGATCATCCTGTGAGGCTGATGGGTGGGAGAGCCAGGACTTCATGCAGCTCAGCGTCTGACTGTGGCATTTTGACACAAGAGGGCAACCAGTCTGGAAGGCTTTGCAAGGGGCACGTTCAAGGAGGGGAGGCAATCTAGGCTACTAGTCCTCATGGCCATATGCAACGTGCATTGGAAGCAAGATTCCTGCGCACACCAGTTGCTGGGGACCGTGGGTGGAAGGGGACTGCCGCACTCCTTTTCTGTTTCTGGGTTCCTTGGGCAGCTGGTGGCCGCTCTGTGAGCAGAAGGCTGGGCTGGGTGGCCTCGTGGGCTGATCCTGCACCAGCGCTCTTCTTCGTTCTTATGACAGAGTCCGGCACCCTTGTGCGGGAGGGAAATGGCCGCTCTGATTCTGCCTTCCAGCCTTCCAGCCCCCAGTCATCTTGCTGGGGTGTCCTTGCAAGTGGAGACTGTGACCCCACGTCTCTCCCACTCCCTCAGGAAGAGCAGGACCGTGCCAGGGACGCCCATTTCCCCCTCCCAGTAGCTCCTTCTGACCACCTCCCACCTTCACCCCACACTCACCGCCACTGTGGTTATAGCGGGACTTTGCAATCTCCAGACTCTCTTGGAAAAACACTTCATTGTCCTTTGCGATTTCAGTTTCCTCCTCCCAGTAGCTGGGATGATCCTCTGTGACCCCTCCATCCAGGGCACCTGAGGCTCCTGCTTCTGTGTGTTGCTGTCGTAGCGAGTGAAGGGCTGGTCGTCCACGTAGCCCACAACGACAAACCGGCCCTGCACCTGCCCAGGCTCCAAAAACATGGTATAGAAATAGCGCAGGCTGTGGGAGGAAGTCCCTGGAAAAGGCACAGAGATGGGGCGGAGTAAGGGGGCCTGAAGCTTAGGGAGCTGCACAGGTTCTGATGAGCTTCAGCAACCCCATTTGGGAGTTCCAGGTGCGAGACAAGGTATGCCCAGATGCCGGCTCAAAGAACCTGTAAACAAGCAGGAAGAGACTGCAAGCAAGAAAGGTGTTTTGGAAGTCCAAAAGGAGACAGGGAGAAACCGGGCAAGGGAGCAAGGAGAGGATCACCTACTGCCTGCCTACCCTCCTTGCCGCTCCATGCCAGCAACCTTGGCTTTGTGGGAACTCCTGGTCATGGCAACGATCAGTCACGAAACTTCGCTCTCTCGCCAAACGCCAGTCTAATTGGAAGGTTCTACTTGGATAAATAGCATGATTTTGGATGCATGCTAAAGGAGAAAGTGTCTATCTCCCGAAAAGTCCAGAATATTGGGGCATAATTTTATAGACTCTGAAAAATTAAGCTTTGAAGCTGCAAGGGAGGATTTTTCCCTGCTCTCTCCCATCACTTGACAAATGCCAAAAACCTTGCGAGAAGGAACAGAGAAGCTTCACAGCTCTCCTTTATTGTCACCTGCTAACTGGAGTGCAATATAAAAAGATCATTTAAAACCTTAAGGTGTTAAGACACACGGCACAGCGCCTGGACCCGTCGCTCTCTACCATCATAACTTTGAGAGCCAGTGTGGTGTCCTGGTTGAGAGCGTGGGACTGGGACTCAGATGACCTGAATTCTATTCCCCGCTCAGCCATGGAGCCAACTGGGTGACTTTGGGCCAGTCACGGACTCTCAGTCCTACCTACCTCACAGGGTTGTTGTTGTGGGGATAAGATGGAGGAGGAGAATGATGTCAGCTGCCTTGAGCCCTTTGCAGGAAAAAGGCAGGATATACATCGCAATATAAATAAATAAACAAACAAACAAATGTAGAAAAAGGGCTTTTAAATGGAAGCTGCGACCAAGGGATTGGAGGGCAAACTTGAACGAAGGTTCTGCGAACAGCATGTGCGAGCACGTGATTGACGTTCCCTTCCCGGCAAACCCCTTCTTGCCTTGCTACATCTTGCCACTCCATCTCTTCTGAGCTCGTCATTTCCAGAGTCAAGCGCTTTCCTCTGACTCCTGCCCCCTTCCCGCCTGCTTTAGCTTGCTCACACCAGTTATTCATATGATCAACTCTCATTTTCTGATTTACAGCTTCCAGTTTCCTTTCTGCGCATTTCAGCCACTTGGGTTTCGATTCGGTCTCCTCGTGAGCAAGAGCACCACTTGTCCCACTGCCAAAGAGCATCACCCCGAAGAAGGGAAGGCCCAAGTCCCCTGACTTGCAACAAGTCCGTGCAAACACAAACCAACAAACACCCAGGCTCTGAACGCCCAGTTCCTTCAATCTCTCCTCGCAGGGCTTTGCTTCCAGTCCCCGATCATCCCCCTCCTCCTCCTCCAAACCCTTCCCAGCTTGTCTGCGTCCTTCTTAAACCAAACCGTGGTGCCCAGAGCAGGACACACGACTCCAGTGCTGAGTAAAGGACTAGAAATTCACAGGGTTTGCAAGGGATCCTTCTCTCAGTGCAGCCTAAACAGGATTTACCCTTTTCGTAGCCACACTGCACTGTTTGAGCTTCAGCTTGTTTACGATTCAGCTTGTCATCCGCAGCAACCCCAAGATCATGCTCACTTGCGGTACTGCTGAGCCAAGTATTCCTCATCTTGTAATAATGTGTTTGGTTTCTTTAGCCTAGGCAGAAAACTCGGCCTCTGCCCTACTGAATTCCCTTCTGTTGTTCTCAGCCCAGCACTGAAAACAACAGAGGGAAGTTCAGTTTTCCAGGGTGTTAGTCGTCCCGCTCACTTTTGTGTGATCTGCCATAGTATTTATGTACCAAGAAAGACTACAAGTGGCTGACACACAAAATCAGGGAGTCCTGAAACGGAGAAGGCAACCCTGAAATACAGCAAAACAAAACTGAAACAGTCTTTCAGTTCCCCTGACTAAAAGATGCAAAGGTTCAGAAATATTTTGAGGGAAAATATGGCGTTTTCTGTCCACCCTCCCCTACCAAAGGACCACTAATGTTTATTCTTTGAAAAACTGAAAAATAACATATTTTCTTTTAGAATTTAAATCAAAATACTTATTTATTGTTGCGTAGCCTTTACTCTCCCTACCCCCAATGAGTTCTAGAAACCATAACAGCACTTTTATAAAAAGACTAGCTATCTTAAATATCTGGAAATAATGACGTCATGGAGGAAATGCTTCCTTTATCCTCTCTGTGAGATTCCAAGCATAGTCATATTTTCCATTCCTTAAAATTATTGTTCAGGTTCATCTTTTATTGCCTATTATAGTTGCTGCAAGCCATGCTTGGTTCCCCAGGCTCGTCAAATCACATTCCAGAAGAATGTATGTTCTTCACCACTGGAGTTTTGTCCTATGCAGTTCTGCGTTTCTACTAATTCTGTTCTAATTAGGGTATTTCTGATCTAAACTGCTCAGAGAGCTTCAGCAATTGGGCGATACAGAAATAAAATTACCAAATAACTGTTTCTTCATTAACGTCACTAAACAGGAACCTAAAATACATTATGTGCTCTTGGTTTCCTCAAGATGTTATCAAGTTTGGTATATTAAACTCAAGTGTATTCCTTATTCAAAGAATAATTACAAATTTACTGGGCTTGTCTTTTTGGCTGCTTTATGTTGCTAAAGGAGCCCTTCCCAACCTGGTGGCCTCCAGTGGTTTGGGACTACAATGGCCAGCATTCCTGAACATTGGTCATGCTGCCTGGGGCTGATGGGAGCCGAAATCCAAAATACATGGAGAGTACCAGGTAGGAGGGGGCTGTCCTGAAACAACAAGGTGACTCAAAATCCAAAATACATGGAGAGTACCAGGTAGGAGGGGGCTGTCCTGAAACAACAAAGTGACTTTAGATCCATTAAGACTTCTCACCACCTCCAGGGCTCATTTTTCCGTTTTTACCAAAACTTCCAGTCCCTCCCCTTCTGGGAAACCCCCTCAGAAAAAGTCCTTCCCCCACTCACAGTTTCAAGATTTCCACAAAGGTTCTGTCTGCTCACCCTTCATTATGAGTTAGACAATTTCTCCGTTCCGTCCATCTCGCTTCACTTGTATTGTCTCTAGCCCCCTCTGCACTTGATATTTACTGTATTTCCAAATTCCCATGGGGTTATTTGGGCTGGAGACACATCCTAGTTCGATGGATGAGGAAGGGGCAGCTGCCCCCCCAGACCTCCGGTTGCCTTCTGCCCAGCCCATGCCGAGTGAGGTGGCTTTTCCCCCTTTCAAAAGCCCCCAGGCGCCAACCAAGTTCTTAAAAGCTGTAATTGTTACGCAGCCTGCAATTTGGGAACTGGGGCTGGGGACACACAGCACTTCATGTCTATATGAAAGTGGTGAGGGATGCCACCTGGATTTTATTTACTTATCTCAGTGTGATACAAAGCATGTTATAAAACAACAAATAAATGATATTAAATTAAGAAATATCACAGAGATAAAATCACAACAAGCATCATAAGAACATCTGCAATAAAAACTCACGACGGCCCCCCTATTACCTCAATTCCTGACCACTAAAAATGGCATAAAAGGTACAACAGCACTAAAAATAAACAATTACAATAACATATTCTAAAATCAGAGCCTGCAGGTGGCGGAGTGGTTTAAACTACTGTGCTGCTGGGCTGGTTGATCGAAAGGTCGCCGGTTCGAATCTGCACAACGGGGTGAGTTCCCATTGCTCCGTCCCAGCTCCTGCCAACCTGCAGTTCGAAAGCATGCAAATGCAGGTAGATAAAAAGGTACCACTTCGGTGGGCAGGTAACAGCGCTCCGTGCACTTCGGTGTTCAGTCATGCCGGCCACATGACCGCGGAGACTGTCTGCGGACAAACGCTGGCTCCCTCGGCTAGGAAACGGAGATGAGCAGCGCCCCCTAGAGTCAGGCATGGCTGGACTTAATGTCAAGGGGAAACCTTTACCTTTATTCTAAAATTTATAAAATTATCTTTAACAATTAAAATATCGAGTAAATGAAAAGGTATTCGCCTAGAGCTGAAAAGAGTAAAGACATGGTTCCAGACGGACCTCTTTGGGGAGATGATTCCAAAGTTGGGGTGCCACTGCTGAGAAGGCCCTTCTCCTTCTCCCCTGCTCCCCCCCCCGTCTCCTTCAAAGGGACTCCCTAAGAAGGACCTCTGAAGATGACCTAAGGGCCCAGAGAGGCACATATGGAAGGGGGCACTCCTTTAAGTATCCTGGGTGCAAGGGCTTTAAATATCAATGTCAACACTTTGATTTGGCCTGGATTTCAATGGGCTAACAGAATGTAGGCTGAGATGTCACCGATGTGCCAAGCTCCTTCTGCCGCTGCTTCCCTCCAAGACAGGTGAGGCCATGACTGGGCTGAACCCGCACCTGGACCCAAGAAGAGGCTGGGCGAAGGCCAAAACACGGGGCTCGGCCTGACAGCTGTTCAGCCTGCTCAGGAGGGGGCCGCTCTCCCTCCTCAAAGCTCCCAGAGGCGCAAAGGGACTGGGCAGCTCGGGGCACCTTTCTCCAGACCAAGAACACCCCAACTGGGGCAGAGCCAGCCTACCTGCAGGGATCCATGCTCAGGTAACCTCTCACCTGGATTACTGGATACTTTTGAAGTATTCTAATACTATAAAGCAGAAACTTCAGCTGCAAGGCTGTTAATGAGAGGTGGCTAACATGTCTGAACTACATCCGTATTTTTTTCATCTGCCAGCCCTTTTCTGGTGCCAAGCCAAAGCTCAAAGGGCTGGTTTTACCTGGTTTGGTGCCAGGTTACCTGAGGGAGCACCCCCCCCCCCACAGCCATCTGCTGAGAATGTCAACACACTAAATTGTGCTCAGCAGTCTTCGTGCACAGGCCCGGCCTTAGAAGTGTGGTTAGTGGTTGCTGCGATCGTGGCTTTGCTCTTGCGTGAAGCTGCCTTTCTTGGTATTTGCATTCAAACAGAGGAAGTTGAAACACCGGAAATCAGCAAGATCTGCTCTTTCCACAGAACCTCCCTCCTCTTGCCAACAACAAGGGAAATGGCAACGCAGTGTCTTGACCCAGAGAGTTACGCTTCTTTTCTATCACAGTGTTGCCAATTGCAGCACCCCAAAACACCCCAAGAGTAATTGGCCAGAGAAAGGCCCCAAAAGTAGTTGGTCAGAGGAAGCTCACATAGTAAAAACACCACAGCTATACTGTCCCAGAAGGGAGGGCAGATAAGAACAAAATGAACTTTGTGTAACCCACAGCTAACATGCAAGCCTGACCTTGAATACAGTATTTATTTATTTATTAGTTATTTATTAAAACATTTATAGGCAGCCCCATTGCAACAAAGCCTCGGGGCGGCTAACAGCATCCCTGGATCCAGAGGTGGCCACCAATTATAGACTGGTGGCCAACATCCCGTTTTTGGGCAAGGTACTAGAGTGGGTGGTGGTGGGACAACTCCAAGCGCTCTTGGAGGAGATGGATTATCTGGACCCATTTCAGTCCGGTTTCAGACCTGGATACGGCACTGAATCCACCTTGGTCGCCCTGTACGATGACCTGTGCAGGGAGAGGGACAGGGGGAGTGCGTCCCTGTTGGTTCTCCTGGACCTCTCAGCAGCTTTCAATACCATCGACCATGGTATCCTTTTGGATAGGCTGGCGGGATTGGGGGTTGGAGGCACTGCTCTGCGGTGGTTCCACTCCTACCTTGACGGCCGATTCCAGAAGGTGGCGCTGGGGGACTATGGCTCTGCGCCATGGCAGCTATGCCATGGGATACCGCAGGGGTCCATCTTGTCCCCCATGCTATTTAACATCTACATGAAACCGCTGGGAGAGGTCATCAGGAGGTCTGGGCTGCGGAGTCATCAGTACGCTGATGATACCCAGCTCTGCCTCTCGTTCTCCACCGATCCAGGTGAGGCGGTGGCTGTGCTGAACCGGTGCCTGGCCGAGGTAATGGGCTGGATGAGGGCCAATAAACTGAAGCTCAATCCAGACAAGATGGAGGTCCTGCTGGTGGGCAGTTCGGGTCTCGGTGTGGGGGACTTGGGCCTTGTCCTGGATGGGGTTACACTCCCTCTAAAGGACAAGGTTCGCAGCTTGGGGGTACTCCTCGACCCAGAGCTGTCATTACAGGCCCAGGTGATGGCGGTGGCGAGCAGTGCTCTCCTACAGCTTCGGCTGGTACATCAGCTGCGTTTCTTCCTAGACCACGACTGCCTGGCAACAGTGACACACACGCATTGGTGACTTCTCGACTAGATTTCTGCAACGCCCTCAATGTGGGGCTGCCCTTGAAGACGGTCCGGATACTTCAGTTGGTACAAAATAGAGCTGCCAGGTTGCTGACGAGGACTGGGTGTTATTCTCATATAACCCCAGTCCTCCGTCAGCTCCACTGGCTCCCAGTTGAAGTCCGGGCCCAATTCAAGGTGCTGGTGCTGACCCATAAAGTCCTAATCGGCTTGGGACCCGGATACCTAATGGACCGCTTGCGCCCTTACATGCCCTCCCGCCCCCTAAGATCCGCAACAGCGGCCCTCCTCCAGGAACCCTCTTTGAGGGAGGTTAAGTGGGTGAGTACCTGGAGGAGGGCTTTTTCGGTGGTGGCGCCCCAACTATGGAATGCGCTCTCTGGAGAGGTTCGTCTGGCGCCGTCGTTATATGCTTTTCGGCGCCAGGCAAAGACCTTTTTATTTAAGTCTTATTTTAATTGTTAGTTGTAGATTTTGTTTTTAGTTTATTTGTGTGTGCTTGTTGTTCGTTTATCTGGTTTATTGTGTATATTTGGTTTAGTTGATTTTGTTTATTTTAATTTATTTAGTTTGTTTATGTTTATTTAATTAGATTTTTAGTTGCCGAGATGCACCGTGGGGGGAGGGATAAATTAAAATTGTTTTATTGTTTATTGTATTTTAATTATGTTGTTAGCCGCCCCGAGGCTTTGTTGCGATGGGGCAGCCTATAAATGTTTTAATAAATAAATAAATAATATTGGGTGACCTAATTGGTTACCTAGGGCATAAAGCGCATGTTCTGGGGTGTAACTTTTGAGACACTGCTTGGGGCTGAATGTCCCCTTTTGTCTCCCTTTATTCTATAGCGCACTCGAATAAAGCTGATTTTGGCTCTGAGTCTCGTCTCAGGCTCTGTTCGGCTCGGCTCGGGGGTCCGCCCGGGTTTGCCCCAGCTGTTGACTGGCTCAGTCCGGGAACAACAGGTTCTACCCCCAGCTCAAGTTCCCCCAGGCAACGTGTGGCCGGTGCGACCCAGCAGCCGCTTCACTGCAACGAGCGCCAGGTGCATCCATGCCACTCCAGACGGCTGCCCGGCGCCCCTTCAGGGCGAGCCGGCCCCACGCTCTGAGACCCGGCGCCCCCGAGCGGGGCGAGGGGGCCCCGCTCCCCCCCGAGCACGGCGCTTCGCCGCTGAGCCGCGCCGCGGTCCCTGCCCCGGAGGGAGCGCAGGCGAGACATGCGGGCCGGGAAAGGCTCTGCCTGGGATGCGGATCCGCGCCCTCCCCGTTCCGGATGGCGGGGTCAACGGGGGCCAGTCTCTCCACCCCGCCAGCCCTTGCGGCGACTTAACCCCGGAGGGACTCACCGACGGGGTCCCCCAGCAGGAGGCCCACGATCCCCAGCAGCAGGAGGACCCCCATTTCCGTCTGAACCGGCTGCAGCCTGCCTGGATCGGGCTGCTCTGACGGGAGGGACGAGCCCTGGCCGTCCAGCGGAGCGGCGATCGGCCGAGCGGAAGGCCTTCAGCCAATGGGAAGCTGCGGTTTCGTCCGCGGCTGCTGGGTGGGGGGGCACGCGGCGCCGCCTGGCCGCGGCTGAAGTTTGGAAATGAAAGTGAAACTTGTCTCGGAGGTTGTTATCTGCGCTGGGAGGGGCTTTTTTTAAATTTCGTTTGTTGTCGTGGCGAGAAGAAGGGAGGAAATGGAGCAGCGAGGGGGAGCTTGCACGGTTAATGCTCATCGTGGTGATGATGATGATGATGATGATGCCATCTTTCTGGAGGGGACATGCACCCACTGGAGCGGTCCTGGACAAAAGAACCGAAGGGGAGCGGTGCTGTGATGGGTCAGGTCCGCCCAGCCCAACCTCTGCTCCCACAGCGGCCAACCAGCTGCCCAAAGAAAGCCTGCAAGCAGGACTTGAGGATAATTGCTCCCTCCTGCCTGTGTTCCTGGGCACAGACAGATGGCCTCTGATAACCAGAGAGAGCATGTGGCCATGAGGACTAGTCGACCTGAGTGGCCTTTTCCTCCATGGATTTGCCCAATCAGCCTTTTGAGCCATCCACATTGGTGGCCATCCATCGCTAATACCTTGTGGAAGTGAGTTCCACAGGGAGCTCTGTGCTGCCTGAAGAAGCCCTTCCTTTCTTCCCTGCTGCTGGAGGGAAGGCGAGCAGGGTGCCAAGCAGCACTCTTAGGGGTTGCTCAGGGGGAATTCAGGTCATGCCAGGTGACTGGCAGTTGAGGCTTTGGAGAACCAGAAGCAGGCAAAATGCAGCAGCCTCCACCGTTCAAGAAGGGAAAAGCTGTGCAGCAATTTTGAAAGCGCAAACGGCAGGAAGACTGAGATAAGGAAACCTGTTTACATAGATCAGGAAAGGGCCAATGAGCTGGAGGCTTGTGCCTTGCTCAGCATGTTTATAACATATGTGTGAGATAAGCTTTGTTTTCCTTGTTCAGGGGCGGGGGGCCCTCTTCTAGGCATGCGGGCTGTCCCAATTGAGCCTCACTCGCCTTGCTATAGAGACAGTTCCCAGATCCAGTTTCATCTTTATCTATCATTTGGGAAGATGTTCCACATCCTGTCTTGGTTCTTTGTTAGGTCCCGGCTGAACATCACAAGAGGCTGGGATACGGCAGGATATATTTCCTGGGAGCATCCCAACTTCTGGTCAGGATGGGACAGGGTGCTTCCAAGCACCTCTTGCCATCTGTATAAGGCCTGCAGCCTGCCAGATGTGGAGATACCTGGTATAAATGTGCTCTTACAGAACTGAGCCTCAGGATTGCCTTTGAATAGGGGGCCAGGTTTTAAGGACGACCCTCCCCAGCAAAGGGATAGGTGGCACCTCTGGGAAGGGGAAGCCAAAAACCTGTGGCAAATTTCCAAGCAGTTTACTTAAAGGAAAAACAGCACAGAAAAAAACTTGAGCTATCTGACAGAGGCTTGTAATGAGGCCTGTGCAGCTGGGTCTTTGCAGAAATCCATGGTGGCGCAGTAGTTGAAAGCGCCAGGCTGGGACTTGGGAGATCTGGGTTCTAGCTGGGCCAGTCACAGCCTCTCTGCCTAGCATACCTCACAGGGCTGTTCGGTGAGGATGAGGTGGAATCTGCTAGTTTCACAGGCACCTGCACTTCTGGGCCCAGCCTGAGCGGCGCCTCTTCCCAGCCGGTGGGGCACTGGGAGCTGGGTGCGGCCGGCAGAGGCTTCCCCCTTCTTGCTGCCCTGTCCTTCAGAACGTCTCTGATTCAGGACGGGCTCGTCAGCCATGTGGCTCTTCAAGGTGAAGCCCCTCGCATGGGAGCAGGAGGGGTGAAGAGCAGCTGGGAAACCATGTCAGGGCAGGGTGGGATGAGCAGCAGAATCAGTGGAGGGGTGTGCCCCCCCAGCCCTAGACCATGTGCCCCCGAGACGACAGCCCCGGCCCGTTCATCTCTCCCTGCCCCGCGACATCCTGGGGTGCAGCTCCGACTGCAGGGCTCAGTCACAGGCTCTCCAGCTCCGCCAGTTCCGTGCTGGTGCATCCACGGAATTCCAAGAATGAATGAAGAGGTGCCAGGCCTTGCCTCTCAAGGAGGAGGGAGCCCCGCAGGCCGGGCTGGAGGAGGTTGCAGACTGAAAGTCCAGTGATAGCAAGAATCTGCATCAGACGTTTGAAATCTCTCAAGCACACGCTCTCGGGCCTTCTCTCAGTGGTGCAAGCAGCCGCCTGTAAAGCAGGGCATGGTGGCCCCTCCCAGGCTGCAGACGGGGCAGGGCTGGGGTGGGAAGAAGCTGCTTGCCAAAAGTCAATTCAAAGCACTGCCCCTCCCTCGAAAGGACCCCGTGTGGGGATGCTTCTGGACAGGTGTTTTTCCTGGAGGGTCTGGGAGGGGCTGCCGTCAGAAGTGCCTCTGCCCAGTGCTTTCCTGGGCACCAGTCCAGTGCCCCAAGGTCTCTGTGGTGCCGGGTGCATGCGCGCCAGACCAGGTTCCTTCAGTGCTGCGTCGACAGCACTGGCGCCAGTGGGTCTCAGGGTCACTTCAAGGGTTGGCTCTTACCTGTCAAGCGCTCAGTGCTTTGGGGGCACCAGAAGTATCCCCACCTGCAGGACCCCTGCCCAGAGTGTGTGACCCTCTTTGGAGACCCTGATATATGCTCCACCACCGAGTGAGGTTAGGTTGCTGGGGGCATATGATGGGGCCTTTTCCTTGGCAGCCCCCTGTTATGAAGCATCCCTACTACAGAGGCCAAATTGCTCCCATCTTGGCCTTCTTTCCATAGGTTGTACTAATGTTTTTTTCTTCTCTGGAGGTTTTAAAGGCTGTTCTTGTTGTTCCCAGTTCAACTGGATTGATACCAGATTATTTTTAAGTGAGCTATTGTGTGTGAGGGGGGCTGTTTTGGTAGAATTTCAATTTGTAACATCCCAATATGCATCTCCTTCATGGATCACTGCCTTGTTGTGGCAAAGGGGCTTGCGTAGCTCAATGAAGCGATGAGCTCTGCCGTGCAGGGTCACCCAACACGGACAGGTCACAGCAGAGAGCTCTGACAAAACATGATCCACTGGAGAAGGAAATGGTAACCCACTCCAGTATCTTTGCCATGAAAACCCCATGGACAGTACCAAAAGGCAAAAAGATATGACACTGGAAGATGAGCCCCTCAGGTCGGAAGGTGTCCAATATGCTACTGGGGAAGAGCGGAGGGCTAGTACTAGTAGCGCCAGAAAGAATGAAGCGACTGGGTCAAAGCCGAAAGGACACTCAGTTGCCGATGTATCTGGTGGTGAAAGGAAAGTCCGATGCTGCAAAGGTCTGTACTCCATAGGAACCTGGAATGTAGGATCCATGAATCAAGGCAAGCTGGATGTGGTCAAACAAGAGATGACAAGACTGAACATCTGAAGAAAACAATAGAATAGGGAGGAACAGAGATCTCTTCAAGAAAATTGGAGATATGAAGGAAACGTTTCATGCAAAGATGGGCATGAACTAGGACAAAAATGGCAGGGACCTAACAGAGGCAGAAGAACAGAGAGAGCCAGTGTGGTGTTGTGGTTAAGAGCATGGGACTGGGACTCAGATGATCTGGGTTCTAGTCCCGGCTTGGCCATGGAGCCAACTGGGTGACTTTGGGCCAGTCACAGACTCTCAGCCCAACCTACCTCACAGGGTTGTTGTTGTGGGGATAAATGGAGGAGGAGAATGATGTCAGCTGCCTTGAGCCCTTTGAGGAAAAAGGCAGGATATAAATTGATAAATAAATAAATAAATAAATAAATAAGAAGAAGTGGGAAGATTACACAGAAGAACTATACAAGAATGATCTTAACAGCCCTGATAACCATGATGGGTTGGTCACTGATCTTGAGCCAGACATCCTGGAGTGTGAAGTCAAATGGACCTTAGGAAGTCTGAGCAACAACAAAGCTAGTGGAAGCGACAGTATTCCAGCTGAGCTATTCAAAATCCTAAAAGACGATGCAGTTAAAGTGCTACACTCAATATGCCAGCAAACTCGGAAAACTCAACAGTGGCCACAGGATTGGAAAAGGTCAGTTTACATTCCAATCCCCAAGAAGGGCAATGCCAAAGAATGTTCAAACTACCACACCATTGCACTCATTTCACATGCTAGCAAAGTGATGCTCAAAATCCTGCAAGCTAGGCTCCAGCAGGATGTGGACCGAGAACTACCAGAGGTACAGGCAGGATTTCAAAGAGGGAGAGGAACTAGAGATCAAATTGCCAACATACGCTGGATCATGGAGAAGCTAGGGAGTTCCAGAAAAACATCTACTGCTTCATTGACTATGCTAAAGCCTTTGATTGTGTGGATCACAACAAATTGTGGCACATTCTTAAAGAGATGGGAGTACCAGACCACCTTATTTGTCTCTTGAGAAACCTATAGGCAGGTCAAGAAGCAACAGTGAGAACCGGACACGGAACCACTGATTGGTTTAAAATTGAGAAAGGAGTTTGGCAAGGCTGTATACTGTCACCCTGCCTATTTAACTTATATGCAGAGCACATCATGAGAAAGGCAGGGCTAGATGAATCACCAGTTGGAATCAAGATTGCTGGGAGAAATATCAACAACCTCAGATATGCAGATGATACCACTCTCATGGCAGAAAGTGAAGAGGAACTAAAGAGCCTCTTGATGCGGGTGAAGGAGGAGAGCACAAAAGTTAGCTTGAAACTCAACACTAAGAACACTAAGATGATGGCATCCGGTCCTCTCACTTCCTGGCAAATAGATGGGGAAGAAATGGAGGTAGTGACAGATTTTATTTTCCTGGCTTCCAAGATAACCGCAGACGGGGACTGCAGCCAAGAAATTAAAAGACGCTTGCTCTTGGGGAGGAAAGCTATGGCAGATCTAGACAGCACCCTAAAAAGCAGAGACATCACCCTGCCAACAAAAGTGCTTATAGTCAAGGCTATGGTTTTCCCAGCTGCAATGTGTGGCTGTGAAAGCTGGACCATAAGGAAGGCCGAGCGCGATATGATTGAGGCCTTTGAATTGTGGTGCTGGAGGAGACTCCTGCGAGTCCCTTGGACTGCAAGGCGATCAAACCGGTCAGTCCTAGAGCAGATCAACCCTGACTGCTCTTTAGAAGGCCAGATCCTGAAGATGAAACTCAAATACTTTGGCCACCTAATGAGAAGGAAGGACTCCCTGGAGAAGAGCCTAATGCTGGGAACAATAGATGGCAAAAGAAGAAGGGGACGGCAGAGGATGAGGTGGCTGGATGGAGTCACTGAGGCGGTTGGTGTGAGCTTGAGTGGACTCCGGGAGATGGTGGAGGACAGGAAGGCCTGGAGGAGTGTTGTCCATGGGGTCGTGATGGGTCAGACATGTCTTCGCAACTAACAACAACAGAGAACCCACAATAAGTGAGGCCCTGAAGGCCCCCAGAATAGTTGGGAGTCCCTTTTGCCCCCAAGGGCCCCCAGAACGGTTGGGCCTAAAGTGAAGGTGGCCCCTTGGAGCCCAAGGGGCCCCTACAGAGCTGGAGCCCTTGGGCACCCCTAAGGGACTCCTAGGACCCCCAAGCACCCCAATACATCTGGGGGGTTTTCAGCTCCAAAGTATCCCACAGATAGAGTGGAGATGCTCGGACCCAAAGGGCCCCCAAAAATTTATGGGCTCCCCCACACTGCAGGCCTTCCAGCAACCTGATATCCTGCAACAGAACTGCTTCCCGGATGCTCCTCTCGCATGGGCAGAGACCACCTCTCTGGGCATTTCCTGAAATTGTAGCAGCGTCTCCCAGAAGGGCAGCACCTGGGCAGGTGCCCCCAGTCGCCTGTGCTGCTGCAGAGAATCTGCCCCGGGAAACCTGCCCCTGGGGCATGCGCACGGATGGCGAACGGAGCCCCGCCAAGACTGCGGCAGGAGGGGCGCAGCTGGGACAGGGAGGCGGCCTGGCAGGGGAGCAGCGCCAGGGGTTGCGCATTGAACTCTTCTGATCCCACCGGGGGGGCTTGCGCAGTCCGCCTGTTCCCCTCCTGCCAGGCAGAACAGCAAGGGGCCAGCTGGAGAGCCCCCCAGCTGCTCTGGCCCTGATGACTGTGTGACAGGTGGAGGGAGCTGCCCCTGCCTGTCCCCCTGGCTGGCCATGGCAGTTGAAGGGAGCACCCCATGGCTGTGCCCAGGGCAGCTGTGGCTCTTTGCGGAGGCTGCCATCTGCGCTCTCCCGGAGCCGCTTCCTGTGGGTCGCAAGCCTTTTTGCCCCTCTGGCGAGCAGCTCTGCTTCGTCTTGGGCTGCTCCAGGCTTGTGCCCCCACATTCGGGCTGCCTGGCAAGCCTGTGGGGCTGCAGAGGCCAGGATCAGGCCCCAGCTTCTTGCGTGGCTTGTGGGCATGGAAGCCAACCTCAGGGACCTGAGGCAGGTTCCCACGGTGCCACCAGAGTCTCCCCGGCTTATCCCAGACATGTTTTCTCTTCCACTGTGTGGAATGCTAGGAAGGCAGCTTTGCTCAAGAGCTCAAGTGCAGAGCGGGGAGCCGGCCAAAAGGGTGAGGCCTGCCAGCCACTGGCAGCAGAGAGATGCTCTTCTCCCAGCGTGACTTCCAGAGGCAGAGCTGAGGGAGGGCAGCAATCCCGTGAAGCTGGGAACCTCTGAGGCCAGCGGCTGCACGGCCAAGGCCGCCTCCCCTGCAGGTTCACAGTTCCCCCACTCAGAGCAGTGGGCATGATCCTGCTCTCCCTCGGTGCAGGTCCCCTGCAAAGTGCGAGGAGGGCGATCAAGCACAGCCGGGAGAGCGAGGAAGGAACAGCGGCGTCCTGGTTACGTGTCAGCAAAGTTTCGCCTCTACGCTCGGAACACGGAGTTGTCCTCACAGCTTTTTGCGCCCCCTCGTGGCAAGAGATGGTTTAGCGGATTTATCTATTTCGAATGTTTTCATCCAAACAATTGCCATTAACTGTTCAGTATCTGAAGCTGTCTGAGTTTCACAGCAAATTATCACAGGTGCAATAATCGGAGAAATAGCAATGAAAGATAAATTCACCAATAAAATATGAAACGGGACCTATTAAAATAGCTGCCATGTCCCAACATACTAGCTAGCTACTTTGTTCTTCAAATCGCTTTAGGCTTTTAAAATTTTCAGTGTTGCATATTGTTGTTGTTGTTAGTCGCGAAGTCGCGTCCGATCCATGGCGACCCCATGGACAGCATTCCTGCAGGCCCTCCTGTCCTCCACCATCCCCCGGAGGCCACTCAAGCTCACACCAACCGCCTCAGTGACCCCATCCAGCCACCTCATCCTCTGCCGTCCCCTTCTTCTTTTGCCATCTATTGTTCCCACAATTAGGCTCTTCTCCAGGGAGTCCCCCAACACGGCGCTGCACCGTCGCCCACACACCGCGGCTCTGAGCCCCGCAGAAGCACTGCGCCCACTCTTTCCCTCCCCAGCCCGGCCCCGCCACCCGAGTCCCGTTTGCCTGCGGAGAAAGTCCTCTGCCAAAGGGACAGCCACTTTCTGCTCCTATCTTCTGAGCGCTGGGTGCTAGAGAAGCCCCATTCATTTGCGAAGCACTCAGGGGGTGCAGAAGCACCAGGTATTCTGGCGCCCCGGGGGTCCGAAGGTCCCCTTTTTTAAGGGACCTTCATGTCCGAGGATATACACTCAATCTGAGGGATACCTTGAAGCTGAAACCACCCAACATGTTTTTGGGGTGCTGGGGGGCCCTCGGACTCTCAATTCCTTAGGTGCCCCAAGGGCCCCCGCTCTGTAGGAGCCCCTCGGGCTTCAAGGGGCCACATGTGCCTGAGGGGCCACACCCTTCTTGGACCCTCAGTGGCCAAAGGGACCCCCCATTTCGGGGGCTCTCCAGAGTAAATTTTCTTCCTTCCGCATTTGGAGGCTGCAGAAAACCCGCATGTGTTGGGGGGCCGGCAGCTCTGGGAACAGCTTGGCTGGAGAGCAGTCATGGATAGAGAGGGAGACTGAGTCGTCGTTCATAATGAATGGAACAGGGGACACAACGGGGAGAAGCTGCCGTGTTGTGACAGCAACCGCCCCCTGCTCACACTCACTGCTGCTCAGTGGATGGGACTCTCACAACGGGGAGAAGCTGCCGTGTTGTGACAGCAACCGCCCCCTGCTCACACTCACTGCTGCTCAGTGGATGGGACTCTCACAACGGGGAGAAGCTGCCGTGTTGTGACAGCAACCGCCCCCTGCTCACACTCACTGCTGCTCAGTGGATGGGACTCTCACAACGGGGAGAAGCTGCCGTGTTGTGACAGCAACCGCCCCCTGCTCACATTCACTGCTGCTCAGTGGATGGGACTCTCACAACGGGGAGAGGCTGCCGTGTTGTGACAGCAACCGCCCCCTGCTCACACTCACTGCTGCTCAGTGGATGGGACACTCACAACGGGGAGAGGCTGCCGTGTTATGACAGCAACCGCCCCCTGCTCACACTCACTGCTGCTCAGTGGATGGGACACTCACAACGGGGAGAAGCTGCCGTGTTGTGACAGCAACCGCCCCCTGCTCACATTCACTGCTGCTCAGTGGATGGGACACTCACAACGGGGAGAGGCTGCCGTGTTATGACAGCAACCGCCCCCTGCTCACATTCACTGCTGCTCAGTGGATGGGACTCTCACAACGGGGAGAAGCTGCCGTGTTGTGACAGCAACCGCCCCCTGCTCACACTCACTGCTGCTCAGTGGATGGGACTCTCACAACGGGGAGAAGCTGCCGTGTTGTGACAGCAACCGCCCCCTGCTCACACTCACTGCTGCTCAGTGGATGGGACTCTCACAACGGGGAGAAGCTGCCGTGTTGTGACAGCAACCGCCCCCTGCTCACATTCACTGCTGCTCAGTGGATGGGACTCTCACAACGGGGAGAGGCTGCCGTGTTGTGACAGCAACCGCCCCCTGCTCACACTCACTGCTGCTCAGTGGATGGGACACTCACAACGGGGAGAGGCTGCCGTGTTATGACAGCAACCGCCCCCTGCTCACACTCACTGCTGCTCAGTGGATGGGACACTCACAACGGGGAGAAGCTGCCGTGTTGTGACAGCAACCGCCCCCTGCTCACATTCACTGCTGCTCAGTGGATGGGACACTCACAACGGGGAGAGGCTGCCGTGTTATGACAGCAACCGCCCCCTGCTCACATTCACTGCTGCTCAGTGGATTGGACATTCCCAGCCAGCCCCTCAGAAGGACCCCTGCGGGGGGTGGGGGGGGCTTCTGGACGGGTGTCTCTCCTGGGGGGTCTGTTGGGGCTGAGGCCAGAAGCGCCTCTGCCCAGCTCTAACTGGAGGAACCATCTGGCCCCAGAGCCCCACGGTCTCTGTGGGGCTGGCCTGGGAAGGCTTGGAAGCTGGAGCTGGCTCACCAGCAGCTCCCCGCAGGCTCTGTGAGGGTTGTTTTGGGCACCACATGGGCAGGGCTGCTCCCGAGCCCCTGGTCAGCGGTTGCTCCCCTGCAGGGCCACCTCTGACGAAGCTACGCCCGTCCTCGTCGCCAACCGAGCACGTGCCCCACGGGCAGGTCTCCCACGGCGGATTCCCTGCGGCCACAAAGGCGATGTGGGGGCACCTGTTCGGGTGCTGCGCTTGTGGGAGATGCCGCTGCTGCTTCGGGAAATGCCCAGAGAGGCGTTCTCTGCCCCTGTGGAGCAGCCAGTATGCAGCCCTCTCGCCTGCTAACGGGTTGAGGGGTTATTTTTCGCTCTGTTTCTACTTCGTCTTTGCCCCAAGAAGAAAGTCACACAAGGCAGCTTACAAATATAAATAATATATCTTACTTATCATTATTAATATAGAGTACCTTTGCATTTAAAAAGTTAGATTATAAATATGCATTATATACATAGAAGATATAAAATATAAATAAGGCACAAGAGAAGAGTAAAGCTTGCTTAACGAAAAGGCCTCCCTCACAAGAGCTCCAAAGCCAGGTCGAGTTGTTTGGGCAGGATGGGGAAGCAGTGGGGGAACTGGCCAGTATTTGAGGAAAAGGGCATTTTCCATCATGAAATGCTTCCCACTTCCCTCGGCTTTGCCATCCTCACGGCACCACGAGTCCTGAACATATTCCCAACCCATGATTATGTGCTCGGCGCACCTGAGGAGGGGCTTCGAACCCGTAAAGCTTATGGCAGCATAAAGTTGTAGCTTTTGAAGGGCCTGGGGGCATTTCCTCTCCCCATCGCTGCCGCCTCCTGTGGGGAAACGGCCCCTTCGCTGGGCAACCACGCGTGGCCTGCCCCTTCCCTCCAGCGACTGTCTCCCTTTGGGCCACTGCAGCTCGGAGCCCCCAAGCCCAGCGCTTCGTGAGACGGGCCGCGGCGCAAGAGGCAGGCGAACCGCTGCGGACAAACCGGCTGCAGACCAGGGAGAACGTCAGCTGTCAGTCGGCGGAGAAACGGAGCAGATGAAGAGATGGCACTGCTGGGAGCTGCTCTGAGGTTTCTCCTGTTCCTCCAGGAGGGAAGAGGAGGCAGGGAGCCGGAATGGCCGGGCTGCCAGCTTGGGGTCACTGGGGGCAGGTACACGTTCCCTGAAGAGCCTGTTTTAAGGTGCTCCGGCTTTGAGGAACAGGCTGGTTCCCGCCTGCAGGAACGGACCAGCCTGCCGGGCAGCAGGCGCCCCACTCACAGAAGTGCAGGAGGTGCGGCTGGAAGGGGCCAGAGGGCCATCAGGCCCAGTCCCTGCTCAGGGCAAGACTCCAGTCAGACCCTCCCTCTCAGGGGGCTGCCCAGTGGCAGTGGGAGGGCCTGCAGGGTGTGGAAGCCCGTCAACTTCCTGGGTCATGGGTCCCGTAGTCGTGCTGCTCTCACAGCCAGGAATCTTCTCTGCACAGATGTGAAGGCAAGCGGGAACTCGTTGAACAGGAAACGCGCAGCAAGACGTCGGTGGGCTCTTCTCGTCCGAACACACTTGCAGCAACGCTGCAGAAGCAAAAGACAAGAGCGTGTGGTTGGACCAACATGATGGAGCTCTCAGCGTGGGGGCATGAAAATCCAGGAGCCCAGCAGCCCTGACATATCACACAAAACATGCGCCCCCGGAGCACGTCCAGAAGGCGCCTGCAGCAGATGGCCCAAGCAAGTGAGCCAAGCTGCATGCTCCATGCAAGGCCACTGAGGAGGAGGGGGGAATCCCACCCTGTCCCCCGGATAGGACCCCGAGCAAGCGTGGCCCTTTGGACGGGCAGGAGGGAGTCCTGATGAGGCCACGGAGGGCAGAGCACCAGGGACTTCCATCCCAGAGACTGCTAGTTCAGGGAAGCCTCAGGTCTGGGCCATGAGAAGGGGGAAGCCCTGTCCCAGCTGGGCCCTTTCCCTGCGTCCCCAAACCTGCTTCCCTGCACCCACTTACCACTGTCAGCTGGCACAGAGTCCACGCTGCTCGCTGCAACCGAAGCAGAAAGAGGGAATCGGTTTTGGTGCGTCTGCACAGGGAGGAGCCCCCTTCCCCCCACAGCTTCCTCCGCTCACATTGCAGCTTTGGGAGTTGCTCTTGCAGCACATTCCTGCCCCTCCCAGGTGCCTGAGGCAACTGCCTGTCCAAGGGGATCCTGCTGGCCTGGTGAGGGGACGCACCCCAGGAGAGCCCGGGGTGGGGGTGTCCCAGCCCCCCTGCGCTGCCTGCCTGCCCTGGCATCCCAGAATGCGGCCTCCACCGCTAGGGAGCTGCCTGCAATCCAAGGCCAGCCACCCTCTGAGGACGGGGTGCCCAGGTTCAAGCAGCCGCCGCACCGAGTCCCGGAGGGGCTCCAGAAGGCACCTAAATGGGCGGGAGGCTCCCCTTCGGCTCCCTCAAGCGAGGCCAAGCCTTGCCTTCCCTCGGCAGGGGGCTCTCTCCACTTACCGCAGCTGGAGCTGTTGGCTTCTCCGGCTTTTGCTGGAAAGGAAAGGAATGAGGACAGTCGGCATCTCTGGATATGGGGGAGGCTGCGGGGAGTTTCCTTCAGGTCTTGTCCTGCAACACCCCCATTTCCCATCCAGCCAGGTCAAACCACCCCCACGAATACATGCAGGCAGGAATTCAAGGAAAGTCACTCACCGAACGGGGGTTGGCAACAACCATTCTTTTGTCGTTTCCCTGCAAAGACAAAATCAGGATATTCCCGCTGGAGGGGACCCCCGGGGATCGTCCAGTGACACCTTCTCCACTGAGCCAGGGATTCAGGACCCCGAAACGGCCGTGCAGGTGCCCCTCCAACTGCCTCCTCGCAGCCCCCAGAGAAGGGCAGCCCAGCAGCTTCCCAGGCAGGAGGGGGGCCCATCTGCCCCGGTCTCCTCCTCCCTCCCTCCCACCCCCGTGCTGCCCTGATCCCCCCGCTGGGCTCCTGCAGGGGCGATCAGGGGAGCCCCGGAGCAGGAGCTGCCGTGGCCTGAGCGGGGGGAACTCGGGCATCGCTGGCCCAGGCCTGGCAGGAGGGGCGGGGGGTGCTGAGAGGGCACGTCCCCAGGCAAGGGCCTTCTTTGTGGGGGGGGGCCCTTCTCGGGGTCCCCACTGCCACCGAGGCAGGGAACACACTGGAGCATACCGAACGACATGCATGGACACACATCCCAGCATCCACAGCATACTCACTGAGTTTGAAGATCAAAGTGGCGATGATGACGACGACGATGATGATGAGTAGCACAACAATCCCTGTAACAGTGGCTAAAAGGGAAGAAACACCTGTCAGTCCGGACTGGCATTCGCCCTCCAGGCCTGGCCAAGAGGCCCTCTGAGTGGCGCTGTGTCGGGGGTCTCGCAGGATCGTCAGACCACCGTGGCCTAAAGGGGTCCTGTCTTCCGGCCGCCCCCATCTTCCCTGGGAGAAGGACCCAACTCCCGGAAACTCACCGGGGTCCAAGCTCCAATCCCGCCGTCTCTCACCCGGAGGCTCCTCCCAGGCCCGGGCCAGAGGCTTGGGGAGGCCCGTGTGGTTCACGAGGCACCGGTACTGGTCCCGCTTTCGGGGGTCAATGTCGATGGAGAGCCGGTGGTAGAAGGTCCCGTCTGCATTGGGAGCAACCCGAGTGAAGGTGTATTGCTCCTGGTCCGTCCCGTTCAGTCTCCAGGTGGCGCTAATCTGCCTCGGGTAGAAGCCGCGGACGTGGCAGACGAGGGTCTCCACGCTGTCGTTAACCTCCCGGGAAACATGCACCATGGGGGGCTCTGCGAAAAGGGACACCCCGTGTCAGCAGAGCTGCCAGAGCCATTCCGGGCTGGCAGGAGGGAGCACGGGGGCCCCAAGGCAGGTGGGGCGTCATGTCACCATCCAGCTGCGCCCACCTCTGCCCCACACCGCCAGCAGCCCCAGGAACGGACACAAGGCTCCCAGCCGGTTTTCCACATGTTGAAATTGCTCAAAAGGTGAAGCATCCCCATGACTCCGCTTCCGAGCCGAGGGGCCAGCGTTCGCCTGCAGACAGTTCCCGGGGCGTGTGGCCACGGAGACTGGAGGCCGAGCCACGCGGGTCGCTGCTCCCTTCCACCACGGGGGGACCCAGTTCCCCACTGGCATTTGCATGCTTTCCAGCTGCTATGGGGGCAAGCGGGCCAGGTCCTCCTCCTCCGCTCGCCTGTAGGGTGGGGGGCAGCCAGCCCCGCCCCTTTGCCTGGGCCAGCCGGCCCCTCTGGACCCCGCCAGACCATGGGGCTGGGACGGGGGCAATGCCAAGCGGAGGTGATGCTTCGTGCTGCAATCGAGGGGGAGGAAGGGGGCCCCCCCGAGGACACCCCCATTCCCCGCACCTGTCACATTCGCGTAGCTCCAGTATCTCTGCAGCTGCTCCATGCAGGTCTCCTCCAGGAAGCGCTTGATCGCTTCAGCAATGGAGGGCCGGGCCTCCCACAACATCTTGGTGTATTCGGCCGCGGTCCCAGCAGCTGCCCAGGTGAGGTCCGCCAAGTGGAAGGTGAGATAGTCCCTCCCGTCACAAGCAGAGTGCCAATGACATCGTGTGCTCCCGTCACTGCTCCGCTCACAGCCAAACATCTCCTGCCAGACGAGAGATCCTGGAGGGGAAGTGCAGGAGGCCATCAGGGAAGGGGGACAAGCAGCGCCCCATGTGCCCCCCGCCACGCCCCGGGCTGCCACGCCGCCAGACGGGCAGCCATCCCTTCCCCATGGCCTCACTGCCTCGGGGTCACGCAGCCAGCCCCACACAAGAGGCCAGGCTGGAGTGGGCAGACACAGACTCTCCTGCCCGCGGGGCAGCATCGTTCAGCCGCTCCAAGTCCCAGTTGCCGGCAGAGCCCTGAACTGAGCTCTGGCCAGAAGCAGAGAGTCCCCAGGAGGGAATGGCTGCCAGTCTCCCGTGCTGGCATCTGGGGGGCGCTGGGCCTTCAGATCGCCCCCAAACACCGCCACCGCCACCGCCGCCACCGGAGGATCCTTTGGTGAGGTCCATGTTCCTCACAACCCCCACCTCCCCGCAGCCGCTCCCCCCAGACCATGTGCTGGGGGGCGGCACCTCGGCCTGCTCTGCACCCACCTGCACTGGCGGCCCAGCAGCTCCAGGCCGCTTCCAGACGTCCTCCAGATCGCCACGTGCGCTGCAGCATCTTGGCCTGCTTGTCCCAGTACCCAGGCAGGTCCTGCTCCACCGTCTTCGCCCAGGCGCCTCGAGGCCGGGCCTCGCCGGAGCGGCTGTCGTACTGCAGGAAGGCTGCGCCGTTCAGACGCGCCTCGAGCCCCAGCTGGGGCGGCCCTGGGTCGGCGTGCGGGGTCAGGACGATGAAGTAGCCCAAGGAAGTCGAGGACGAGGGGGAGCCTGGAGAGCAGTCATGGATAGAGGGAGACAGTCGGCGCTCATAATGAGTGGAACAGGGGACACAACGGGGAGAAGCAGGTTTTTGGTTACAACAAGCACTAAAGGTAAAGGTAAAGGTTTCCCCTTGACGTTACGTCCAGTCATGCCTGACTCTAGGGGGCGCTGCTCATCTCCGTTTCCTGGCCGAGGGAGCCAGCGTTTGTCCGCAGACAGTCTCCGTGGTCGTGTGGCCGGCATGACTGAACACCGAAGTGCACGGAACGCTGTCACCTGCCCACCGAAGTGGGACCTTTTTATCTACTTCATCTGCATGCTTTCGAACTGCAGGGTTGGCAGGAGCTGGGACGGAGCAACAGGAACTCGCCCCGTTGTGCAGATTCGAACCGGCGACCTTTCCATCTACCAGCCCAGCAGCACAGCGGTTTAAACCACTGCGCCACCTGCAGTCCCACAACAAGCACTACAGTTACTGAAAACAAAGGAAGAGAGATGGGGCAGGGGTGTGAAGGAGCAATAAGATTTTTTTTTACTTTAAATGGAATGATTTAAATGGGTTGGCACGTTTATATGTGGCGTGAGAAGGCTGAGTTACATGATTCGTCACATCTCTCACCCGGAGGCTCCTCCCAGGCCAGGGCCAGAGCTCGGGGAGGCCCGTGTGGCTCACGAGGACGCGGGGGAGCCTGGAGGGGACACAGCGGGGGGCGCGTCGGACCAGCCTTCGCGGAGAGCCGAAGCCCAGGCGGGCCGACTCTCTGCCCGCCCCCTCCCGCTGATTGGCCGCGGGGGAAGCATGCGGCCAATGGGGGCCCTGGGGGGCAGAGCGCGGAGGGGGGGCTGCTCCGGGAATTCCCGGCTGCGGAGCCGTCAGGAAAGCGAGGCGAGGAAGCGCCGCGATCCGAGGGGCAATGGACGCACGGCAGGAACCGGCATTGCAGGAGCTGCCCCTCTTTTTAGGGGACCTTTTTAGGCTCCAAAGGACCGCACTTGCTTTAAGGGGCACCACCGTCCTGGGTGCCCTCAGGGGACAAAGGGATCCCACATAGAGGGAGACAGCGTCGTCATTCATAATGAATGGGACAGGGAAAACAACGGGGAGAAGCTGCCCGATTGCACCAGCAACGCTCGTCTGCCTACTTTCACTGCTGCTCAGCGGATCGCACCCTCGCGGCAGCGCCGCCTGGCAGGAGAGCCGCGCCGGAAGTGCCCCGCGGCCCACATAGCGCTGCGCTGAGCCCCGCGCTCGGGCGACAGCTTGAGCCAGCATTTAGCATGCCTAGCCACGCCCCTTACCCGCCCTCCGACTGCCGATTGGCGGAGCAGCAGGGTTTCGGCCAATGGGCTCCCTAGGGGAGTCAGACCGCGCAGGGGGAGCCTCCCCGGGAACTGCCTGGCTCGCGCGCGGGCATGAATGCACGGGGACGCGGGCGTCGTTCCCAGGATCGGTCGAAGGAAAATGCAGTTTCAGCTGCAGGTAGCAACATCTTCCGCCCTCTGCTCGCATTCCCTGCTGCAGAGAAGATCGGACCCTCACCGCAGCGACGGCCAGCAGCACGGCCGGGACGCGGCGCTGCCCCGTCGCCCACACGCCGCTGCTCCGAGCCCTGCGGAGGCGCCGCGCCCGCTCTTTGCCTCCCCAGCCCGGCCCCGCCACCCGCCGCCTGCCCGCGGAGAAAGTCCTCGGCCAAAGGGACAGCCACTTTCTGCCCCTATCTTCAACTTTGTCTGGAGTAAAATTTTTTGGCTGAGCCGCGAAGAGAGGGGGAGGATGCCGCCAGGGCGTTGGAGGAAATTTTGGCCCTGGCTGTCTGCTGCCTGTGCCCCGATTACGCAGCGTCTGTATAACGCTCACACACGGAGAACTGAACGACGGATGGGGTGAACATATCTCGGGGATCTCTGTAGAAAGTCCTCTCTGTAATTCGATGTGTAAATTTTGAAGATCTGTAAATGTGTGTACATTGGGCCTTGTGAAAATTTGGACTTTTATTGCGATTTGTAGTATGCTTTTATTTAAATAAAAAATCTCAACCTAAAAAAAAAATAAAAAAAATCTCAACCTATCTTCTGAGCGCTGGGTGCTAGAGAAGCCCCATCTATTTGCGAGGCGCTCAGGGGGTGCGGCATCTCCAGTTATCATGGGGTCTCGGGGCCCTAAGGCCTCCCTTTTGAGGGGCCCGTCGGGTCCCACCATCTCCACTCATTTGGGCTGGAGACATATCCTGTTCGATGGATGAGGAAGGGGCAGCTGCTCCCCCAGACCCCCGGTTGCCTTCTGCCCAGCCCATGCCGAGTGAGGTGGCTTTTCCGCCTTTCAAAAGCCCCCAGGCGCCAACCAAGTTCTTAAAAGCCCTAATTGTTACGCAGCCTGCAATTTGTGTACTGGGGCTCGGGGACACACAGATGTATTAGATGTGGATTGGGTGACCTAATTGGTTACCTAGGGCATAAAGCGCATGTTCTGGGGTGCAACTTTTGAGACACTGCATGGGGCTGAATGTCCCCTTTTGTCTCCCTTTATTCTATAGCGCACTCGAATAAAGCTGATTTTGGCTCTGAGTCTCGTCTCAGGCTCTGTTCGGCTCGGCTCGGGGGTCCGCCCGGGTTTGCCCCAGCTGTTGACTGGCTCAGTCCGGTAACAACAGGTTCTACCCCCAGCTCAAGTTCCCCCAGGCAACGTGTGGCCGGTGCGACCCAGCAGCCGCTTCACTGCAACGAGCGCCAGGTGCATCCATGCCACTCCAGACGGCTGCCCGGCGCCCCTTCAGGGCGAGCCGGCCCCACGCTCTGAGACCCGGCGCCCCCGAGCGGGGCGAGGGGGCCCCGCTCCCCCTCGAGCACGGCGCTTCGCCGCTGAGCCGCGCCGCGGTCCCTGCCCCGGAGGGAGCGCAGGCGAGACATGCGGGCCGGGAAAGGCTCTGCCTGGGATGCGGATCCGCGCCCTCCCCGTTGCGGATGGCGGGGTCAACGGGGGCCAGTCTCCACCCCGCCAGCCCTTGCGGCGACTTAACCCCGGAGGGACTCACCGACGGGGTCCCCCAGCAGGAGGCCCACGATCCCCAGCAGCAGGAGGACCCCCATTTCCGTCTGAACCGGCTGCAGCCTGCCTGGATCGGGCAGCTCTGACGGGAGGGACGAGCCCTGGCCGTCCAGCGGAGCGGCGATTGGCCGAGCGGAAAGCCTCCAGCCAATAGGAAGAGGAAGCTGCGGTGTCGTCAGCGGCTGCTGGGAGGGCCACGCGGCGCAGGCTTATTTATTTATTTGGAAATTTATAGGCCGCCCCTTGCCACAAGCCTCGGGGCGGCTCACAACAATAACAATAACAATTCTAAAACATTAAAATTTCCAAATCCTAAAAACACAATCTTAACAACACAACATTAAAAAAACTGGCCCATCTCCAGGTCTAAATTAAAAACATCTCAATATAAATAAATTAACATTTAAAATATTGTTTAAATAAAAAAGGAAAGGCTTGAAAGGAAAATTTCATGGAAATGCAAGCGAAGCTTGTCTCGGAGGTTGTTACACATTTTGTAATACGACACCCAGCGCTGCGTCTCGTTCTCCACCGATCCTGGCGAGGCAGTGGCTGTACTGAACCGGTGCCTGGCTGAGGTAATGGGCTGGATGAGGGCCAACAAACTGAGGCTCAATCCTGACAAGACAGAGGTCCTGTTGGTGGGTGGGTCGGGCTTCAGAGTGGGGGACCTGACCCTAGTCTTAAACGGGGTAGCACTCCCTCTGAGAGACAGGGTCCGCAGCCTGGGAGTGCTCCTCGACCCGGAGCTGGCCTTGGTGGACCAAGTGTCAGCAGTGGCGAGGAGCGCTTTCCACCAGCTTCGGCTGATCCATCAGCTGCGTCCCTTCCTGGAGTTCGACTGCCTGGCGACAGTGACACAGGCGTTGGTGACTTCCCGGCTAGATTACTGTAACACGCTCTACGTGGGGCTACCCTTGAAGACGGTCCGGATACTTCAATTGGTGCAGAATAGAGCTGCCAGGGTGCTGACCGGGACTGGGCATGGTTCTCATATCACCCCAGTTCTCCGTCAGCTACACTGGCTCCTGATTGAAGTCTGGGCCCAATACAAGGTGTTGGTTATGACCTATAAAGCCCTAAACGGCCTGGGATCGGGATATTTAAAGGAACGCTTGTGTCCATATATGCCCTCCCACCCCTTGAGATCAGCGGGAGAGGCCCTCCTCTGGGAATCCTCTGTGAATGAGATTAGGAGGGTAAGTACCCAGAGGAGGGCCTTCTCTGCGGTGGCGCCCCATCTGTGGAATGCGCTCCCCAGAGAGGCTCGTCTGGCGCCATCATTACTTGTTTTTCGGCGCCAGGTGAAGACCTTTTTATTTAAGAAATATTTTAATTGTTAGGTGTTAATTTATATTGTTATGTTTATATATTATTGTTATATTTATATATTTCTCTTTTTATAGTCAGACTCTGAGATGGGCCAGTTTTTAAATAGTGTATTGTTTTTTAATTGTATTTCTTATTGTTGTTAGCCGCCCCGAGGCTTTTTGCAAGGGGGTGGCATACAAAAATGTACAATCAATCACTATTTTGTTTGTTGTCTTGGCGAGAGGAAGGGAAGGAATGGAGCAGCGAAGGGGAGCTTGCACAGTTAGTGCTCATTGTGATGATGATGATGATGATGATGATGATGATGACAGGCCTTCCTATCCTCCACCATCCCCTGGAGTCCAACTGCCTCAGTGACCCCATCCAGCCACCCCATCCTCTGCCGTCCCCTTCGTCTTCTGCCATCTGTTGTTCCCAGCATTAGGCTCCTCTCCAGGGAGTCCTTCCTTCTGATTAGGTGGCCAAAGTATTTGAGTTTCATCTTCAGGATCTAGCCTGCTAAAGAGCAGTCAGGGTTGATCTCCTCTAGGACTAACCGGTTTGATCCAAGCACCACAATCTAAAGGCCTCAATCCTTCGGCGCTCAGCCTTACTCATGGTCCCGCTTTCACAGCCATACATTGCAACTGGGAAAACCATAGCCATGACTATACGCACTTTTGTTGGCAGGGTGATGTCTCTGCTTTTTAGGATGCTGCCTAAATTTGCCATAGCTTTCCTCCCCAGGAGCAAGCATCTTTTAATTTCTTGGCTGCAGTCCCCGTCTGCAGTGATCTCAGAGCCCAGGAAAATAAAATTTGTTACTACCTCCATTTCTTCTCCTTCTATTTGCCGGGAAGTGAGAGGACCAGATGCCATGATCTTAGTTTTCTGAATGTTGAGTTTGAAGCCAACTTTTGTGCTCTCCTTCACCCACATCAAGAGGCTCTTTAGTTCCTCTTCACTTTCTGCCGCTTTCTGTCCCACCAATAGGCAGCCCCTTTCGCAGTTCGCCCCTGCATGTCCCTCCTCTCCTTCCGCCGCTGAACAGGCTGCGGTTCCGACATGCCAAATTGCTGGATGTAACTTCCGCAGGGCGAAGCCTTGCAAAGGTTAACACGCAGCAGGGCTGGAGGAGGACCAGGATTTCTGGGAATCGGCATGCGGCACCCTTGGTGTGTGGCTGGCGCTGAGCAGGTGCCCTCCCGGGGAAGGCCAGCTGGCCCCTGGCCGCTCGGAGCAGCTCGAGGAATTTCGGAAATCCTCCCCGCCTCGGACATTTGGAGCATCTCCTCTCCACTTTGCCATGCAGGCAGAGAAGCTCCTCACTCCTGCAAGCAATGAGATGAACAGGAGCTTTGGGGGAACTCCTGCAACTGAGAGGGCAGGGGCCCCAGCGTGCTGCGGTCCAGGGGATCGTGAGGGGTCGGCACAACTTTGCGACAGAACCACCTCGCGCGAGAACTGCGTGGCCCAGATCCCTGCAATGATCAGGCCGAGAAGGGTGCCCAGGGGCTGTGCATGCGCGCCCCAGGGAGCAGTAGCTTGGCCGCCGATGATTCTTGAGAATGAATCTTTGGGAGGAAAACTTTCCCCGCGGCGCATGTGGGGCATGTTGCACCCCAGGACACTGGCCATTCTGTCAAGCAGGACTCAGCCTGCTGCCTGGAAATGTTGAAAAACTCGCCCTTGGCCACTTGGAGGTGTTTGGGCTTCGTAAGCTGTTAAAAGCCATTCTGAAAAATTCTGCTTAGGCCACATCTTTCCTGGAGTTACAGGCACACCCGGCTATTTTCCCCATCACAGGGGCCCAGTCCTGACTGCGCAGTCCTCTAACAACAGCCCTGCGAGGTGGGCTTGCCTGCGTGCCACTGACTGGCCCCCCGCCCTTAGCAAGACCCACGGAGAAGTGGGACCGCATCCTGCGCCTCCCCGGCCCCAGGCCTGCAGGGAGGGGCCCTCAGGGTCCACAGCATCCCTGCTTATCCTGCGGGCTCCTCCGGAAGGGTCCTGCTTGCCTGGAGACCGGGCCCTTTTCCTTCTGCACCACCTCTCTGGAGACCGGATCCTGCTGGGTTGTGGCCGGCAGCCGCCCCTGCGTGTGCCCGTGGGCAGGAGCTGCCTAGCGCAGGCAAACCCTTGGGAGGCGGTCCTCTCCCCGTTCCCAGCACTGCAGGCCACTCAACCCCCCTCCCCCACAATGCTCCGGCAGAGGCGCCCAGCAGGCGAGCCGCGACCACAACCAGCCCCACCGTGCCCGCCGCTTGCCGCTGCATCTTCGTGTGCTCGGGCCGAGGGAAAAGTGCTCAGCCAAGAGGACAAATATTTATTACTTATCATTATTAATACATAGCGACTCCATTTATTGATATTATTTGTATTTATATGCCACCCTAATAGCCCAGAGGGCTCTCCGGGTGCTTTACAACATTAAAGCCCACCGATCCCAAACAAATAAATAAATTGGCTAAACCACGACTACATACAATAACATAGTTGAAATAAATCAATAAAATAAATAAATACACCATCAAAATTAATTAACGTTAAAATATTGGTTAAATAAAACGTTCTTGAAAATAAGCCATAGTATAAATATGCATTATATACATATAAGGTATAAAATATAAATAAGGCACAAGGGAAGAGGAAAACCTGCTTAACGAAAAGGCCTCCCTCACAAGAGGTCCAAAGCCAGGTCGAGTTCTTTGGGCAGGATGGGGTCTCCCTGCAGACCAGGGAGAACATCAGCCATCGGATGGCGGAGAAACGGAGCAGATGAAGAGATGGCACTGCTGGGAGCTGCTCTGAGGTTTCTCCTGTTCCTCCAGGAGGGAAGAGGAGGCAGGGAGCTAGAATGGCTGGGCTCCCAGCTTGGGGTCACTGGGGGCAGGCACACGTTCCCCGACGAGCCTGTTTTAAGGTGCTCCGGCTTTGAGGAACAGGCTGCTTCCCGCCTGCAGGAAAGGGCCAGCCTGCCGGGCAGCAGGTGCCCCAGTCACAGAAGCGCAGGAGGTGCGGCTGGAAGGGGCCAGAGGGCCATCAGGCCCAGTCCCTGCTCAGGGCAGGGACTCAGGGCAGGACTCCCTCTCAGGGGGCTGCCCAGTGGGAGCTGGAGGGTTTGCCGGGTGGGGGAGCCCGTCAACTTCCTGGGTCATGGGCCCCGTAGTCGTGCTGCTCCCACAGCCAGGAATCTTCTCTGCACAGATGTGAAGGCAAGCGGGAACTCGTTGAACGGGAAACGCGCAGCAAGACTTTGGTGGGCTCTTCTCGTCCGAACACACTTGCAGCAATGCTGCAGAAGCAAAAGACGAGAGCGTGAGGTTGGACCAACGTGATGGAGCTCTCAGCGTGGGGGCATGAAAATCCAGGAGCCCAGCAGCCCTGACATATCACACAAAACATGCGTCCCCAGAGCACGTGCAGAAGGCGCCTGTGGCAGATGGCCCAAGCAAGTGAGCCAAGCTGCATGCTCCATGCAAGGCCACTGAGGAGAAGGGGGGAACCCCACCCTGTCCCCAGGACAGGAGCCCCGGGCAAGCGTGGCCCTTTGGACGGGCAGGAGGGAGTCCTCGTGAGGCCAGGGAGGGCAGAGCACCAGCGACTCCCATCCAGACCCGCCCTGCCCTCCCCTCACGCACCCCGGGCATCTCCTGGCCTCAGGATGCGGCAAGAGGACGGCCATCAGCCAGGCTGCTGCGGGCGCGTGGGTGGCATTCGGGGTGCTCCCCAGCTCTGGGGTCCCGTTGAAAAGCTCCCTGCTTTCGGGAACAGACTGGGCCAAAGTAAGAACCGACCGCCGTGGCCTCTGCTTTCAGGTCTGTGCACCCTCACTTCTTTCCTCCCTTTCGCTGCAAATATGCCGGGCAAAAGCTTTCCGTTGCTTCCAGTGCCCCTTGCTAGTCCAGCAGATTCTCAGCTCTGGCCTTCCGGATGCCCTTCCTGTCCTGCCCTTTGCCTGCACTCCCCTCTGGTCACCTGAATGTTCCCGCTGGAGGGGACCCCTGGGGATCATCCAGCGGCACCTCCTCCACTGAGCCAGGGATCCAGGACCTGAAACAGCCGGTGGCCCATCTGCCCAGGTCTCACCTCCGTCCCCCGTGCTGCCCTGGGTTCAGGGGAGCCCCGGAGCAGGAGCTGCCGTGGCCTGAGCGGGGGGAACTCGGGCATCGCTGGCCCAGGCCTGGCAGGCGGGGTGGGGGGTGCTGAGGGGGCACGTCCCCAGGCAAGGGCCTTCTCTGTTGGGGGGGGTCCCTTATCGGGGTCCCCCTGCCACGGAGGCAGGGAACACATTGGAGCATACAGAACAACATGCTTGGACACAGATCCCAGCATCCACAGCATACTTACTGGGGATCAAGGTCAAAGTGGCGACGATGACGACGACGACAACGATGTTGATGAGGATGATAATTATGATGATGGGGAGGAGCAGGGCCACGACAATCCATATATTGTTGGCTGAAAGGGAACAAACACCTGTCAGTCCGTACTGGCAGCCGCCCTCCAGGCCTGGCCAAGGGACCCTCCGAGTGGCGCTGTGTCGGGGGTCTGGCACGATCGCAAGACCCCTTCCCTCCGGCCGGAGCCTCAGAGGGCCCCTCCCTGCCACAGCCCTGCAAAGCAAGCCCTGCAAAAACGGGGACATGCCCCTTTGGGCACCCCGGGGGCCCCCTGCCACCCCCCATTTTCCCAGGGGACACAATGCAGCGGCAGCACACAAAGGCTGGTAAACACCTGGCAGGCTGCCCCTGAAATTGGCCCCCTCCAAAAACTGCATCCTCGCCCTCCGAACACAAGCAATGAGGACAGTCGGCATCTCTGGACGTGGGGGAGGCTGCGGGGAGTTTCCTTCAGGTCTTCTCCTGCAACACCCCCGTTTCCCGTCCAGCCAGG
This sequence comes from Varanus salvator macromaculatus, assembly GCA_023646645.1. NCBI lineage: Eukaryota > Metazoa > Chordata > Lepidosauria > Squamata > Varanidae > Varanus > Varanus salvator. Next base: position 175,020 of record JAIXND010000809.1, read on the forward strand.
TCAAACCACCCCCACGAATACATGCAGGCAGGAATTCAAGGAAAGTCACTCACCGAACGGGGGTTGGCGACAACTGTTCTGTTGTCGTTTCCCTGCAAAGACAAAATCAGGATATTCCCGCTGGAGGGGACCCCCGGGGATCGTCCAGCGACTCCTTCTCCACTGAGCCAGGGATCCAGGACCCCGAAACGGCCGTGCAGGTGCTCCTCCAACTGCCTCCTTGAAGCCCCCAGAGAAGGGCAGCCCAGCAGCTTCCCAGGCAGGAGGGGGGCCCATCTGCACAGGTCTCCCCCTCCCTCCCTCCCACCCCCGTGCTGCCCTGGTCCCCCCCTGGGCTCCTGCGGGGGTGATCAGGGGAGCCCCGGAGCAGGAGCTGCCGTGGCCTGAGTGGGGGGAACTCGGGCATCGCTGGCCCAGGCCGGGCAGGCAGGGCGGGGGGTGCTGAGGGGGCACATCCCCAGGCAAGGGCCTTCTCTGTTGGGGGGGCCCTTCTCGGGATCCCCACTGCCACCGAGGCAGGGAACACACTGGAGCATACAGAACAACATGCTTGGACACACATCCCAGCATCCGCAGCATACTTACTGAGTTTGAAGATCAAAGTGGCGATGACGATGATGATGAGTAGGACCACGAGAATCCATATATTGGAGGCTAAAAGAGAACGAACACCTGTCAGTCCAGACTGGCAGCAGCCCTCCAGGCCTGGCCAAGAGACCCTCCGAGTGGCGCTGTGTCGGGGGTCTTGCACGGTCAGCAGGCCCCTTCCATCCAGCCAGAGCCTCAAAGGGACCCTCCCTGCCACAGCCCCGCACAGCTGCCCCTGAAATTGGCCCCCGCAGCAGAAACCGCATCCCCCCCTCTGGACACAGGCATCCCCTGCTCTCTGCCCAGCCACACACAGGATCCGACGGACCACCGTGGCCTAAAGGGGTCCTGTCTTCTGGACGCCCCCATCTTCCCTGAGAGAAGGACACAATTTTGGGGCCTGGTTCCTTTGCTCCCTAGGCCTCTCTGACCCATGGCAGCCTTAAGAATGTCATCCTCGTCTGGGCTGAGGCCCCTGCGGTGATGAATATCCTGTCTGCGGCCACCATCCCTTCTGGCCAGCAAACTTGGTGCTTTGCGAGGTGGGAGCAGTGTGAGGTGAGGCCATGGCCTGATGTCCAGTTCAGTCCTTTGTCTTGCCCTTTGAGGCGATTCTTCGAGATTTCGTTGTCTAGGCTTCACTCAAGCTTCTTAGTTGTAGACCTTGCATCTCACGGTTTGCCTGGTTATTCCTTATAAATGATGCAATGGAGCAAGGCAGAACACAGGAATGGATCCCCGTCACAGTCACTGCAGTTCCAGGAGCCAGGACGTAACATGGGACATGGAGAGCTTTTCCTTCCAGGGCTGTAGAGAAAAGGAGTCTCTTCTCTTCTCTTCTCTTCTCTTCTCTTCTCTTCTCTTCTCTTCTCTTCTCTTCTCTTCTCTTCTCTGGGGTGCCAGCGTGGCTGTTTGGTTCTTGGAAAGGTGCAGCTCAGAAAAAAAAAAAAAGGTTAATTAAGAGGGAAAAAAACTTTTACATTTCTTCACCGAAGCTGGTTGTAGGCAGTGGCAGAGAGATCCACATGAGTTCGGAGAGAAACCTCAAGATGTAAAGTCTATGTCCTTTTCTTTTTTTAGTATCTTTAGCACAGTCTCCAGAAGAAAATGTTTGGGTAGCTGAAATCAATCCAACCAATGCAAAAATGCACACGAAAGAGACCCTCCTTTGAACTGGTGTTGCACAGACCCGTTGCTTGCCTGGGCTAAAGAGAAAGGTGCTTCCTGCTGGACAATGAGAGCCCCTTTACGCAATTTGTTGTTACAGAGATGATACTCTCCCACAGAGATGCAAAATGCGCCAACCCTTTGTTAACACAGACGGACATTTAGATGAACATATGAGTGCTGATGTTCATGGAAAGAAGTTTTGAGAACTGGCCATGTTAGCTCCCCACATCCTTGGGCTGGCAAATGGGCTCAGTCCCCAACAAACATTAGGCTGCTGGAAGGAAAAATTTTCTTTTAGTCCATAAATAACATTAACAGTAAAAATTGTTATCACTATCAGTAATATTTGGCAACATCGCAAAAGGGAAAAAGCAAACAAAACTGTTTGTTGAACTTCAAAGGGAAAAAGTAGCCTCACAGATTTGAAGAGATTTTTCCCAGGCACGTCTGCCCGCGCACACACAGCCCCAGAGTTGCATCCATTCCCTCCCAATCATTCAGTTGTAGCATAGCAATAACAAGATGTGTGTGTATAAGAATTCAGAACTTACACACACACACACACACACAAGACCCAGATCCATGATGCATAGAAAAATAAAAGTTATTGGAGAGGGAAAACTCTTGACGGTTGACACAATTAAGACACATGCTCACAACATTGCCTTTTGGAAGGATTCCCTTCCTTAAAAAAAAAAAAATCCCCTAGCTACTCATAGAGAGTGCTTAAGGGTCCTGGTTTTAACCCAAACCTTCCCATGGAAATTTTTCCTTGAGGCAATACAAGCTTTTCACACTCAAAGAACCTCACATGCCTTGCCTCAGTTACATGACTTTTTTTATACTAGTTTTATTTTAAGACACCAAGATTTCTTCTGAGAGTTTTCTAGATACTCAAAGACTTCTTTTGAGAACATAGTGCAAGCCCGCCTCCAATCTGTGGCTGGAAGCACAGCCCCTCAAAGCCCCCAAAGTACTTTGAACTCTGCACATGCTCAGACGCTTTGTAGGTGCTGCTTCTGCAGTACTCACAAAGTGGTGGCACCTTCCTGCCAGAGCATCCCCCCTTTTCTTGGCTCTGTGGAATAGCCAAGCCCACAGAGTCAAGAAATCCAAATTTCCAGCACAAATCCCCCCTGAATTCAGTTGGCCAGACCAAACCCAGAGAAGAGGCTGCAGTTACTGTCTCTTGAAATAATGGGAGTGCTCTTAGCAAGGTAGACCATTCCTCTTTTTTCTCTCTCTCATTTGTTTTCCTTGTCTTTACTTCAAAAGTTACACATTTCTTTCCATATTTTTTTTCCAGTAGAAAAAGTACCTGATCACCATTTACCAAAACTCTTAAAATTCTCACACACACCCAAGCACCATGCACCCCTTGAATCTAGGAATGCCTGTCAAATACACTCTCATTCTCACATGGCACACACACAACATCCAGAAAAAAAATCTTTGTCTTTCATTCAAACTTCACATTGCAAACAGTTGCAGGTTCAACAGGGGGAGGAAAACCAGCCAATTTGGGCAGTAATATTTATCAATGGTTAGCTGCAGTCTGTCTTCCCCTGATTTTACACTCTGCCCTGTTGAATTCCAGCCTGCTACTGCTCAGGCTCATTGCTAAACACAACAATTTAAATTTTCAAGACTTGACCAGCAAAATGTTCCCAATATAAAATAAAAACCCCTTTCTTTATCTCTCTGGAAATCCTTTCAGGACTCCTACTGAGAATTTAACAGTATATACTTATTTTTCCCATCTTTCATCTGCCCATCAGCATCCCCTCCTGGAATTTCAAATGCACATTATTTAATCTAACAAGAAAATCTTCCCACCTAGGAGGGCTGTAAGGCAGATGGAAGAGGCAGAAAAACTTTCATTAAAGACATTAAAACAGTGTTCTCAGCTTCTGACAAGGAAAGGACCTGCATAAAAAATGTTTCTGTATAACCCCTCTTTCATACGGGGCTTTCACACAGGATAAGCTCGTTGAGGATGTCCAGAAAACTGGGTAGGACCTGTGTTAGCCCAGTTCAAGGGCCACACATTTCCTTACTTCCCAGTTCTGGCTCATATAGAAGGAATGGGAAAAGGAAAAAATCTCACACACATTTCCCTGATCATCACCTTTTTCCAGCCGGACTCAGCCATGCTTGGGCTCAGGCAAATGACCTCATGAATCTGTATCTCAATCAAAGCCAGGTTCACACATCCTCATCTCAGGGGCAAGAACAGCCATCCACGCCCTTGCTTTCAACCATGCCCTGAGGAGGACAGATTGGTGCGGCTGCGTGGGGAGTTTTCATTTCCTGAGGAACCCCCAAAACCCACTCTGGGCTATGCCTACCTCCCAGAAAGGGGAACACATTTAAAATACAAACACACGCGGTTTTCCCAAATTTTCCCAACAGCAGCTTACAAGTATAAATATTTCTTACCTACCATTATTAATAAATAGCGACTTAACTTTACTTATTTATTATTTGTACTTCTATACCACCCTAATAACCCAGAGGGCTCTCGGGACGGTTTGCAGCATTAAAACCGGCCAATTCTAAACAAATTGGATTAAAACCCAGCGGAATCCGAAAGTGCTGACGCCGCCTGTGGGGAAACGGCCCCTTCGCTGGGCAACCACGCGTGGCCTGCCCCTTCCCTCCAGCAACTGTCTCCCTTTGGGCCGCTGCAGCTCGGAGCCCCCAAGCCGAGCGCTTCGTGAGACGGGCAGCGGCGCAAGAGGCAGGCGAACCCTTGCGGACAAACCGGCTGCAGACCAGGGAGACCGTCAGCTGTCAGTCGGCGGAGAAACGGAGCAGAGGAAGAGATGGCACTGCTGGGAGCTGCTCTGAGGCTTCTCCTGTTCCTCCAGGAGGGAAGATGCGAAGGCAAGCGGGAACTCGTTGAACGGGAAACGCGCAGCAAGACTTCGGTGGGCTCTTCTCGTCCGAACACACTTGCAGCAACGCTGCAGAAGCAAAAGACGAGAGCGTGAGGTTGGACCAACGTGATGGAGCTCTCACCGTGGGGGCATGAAAATCCAGGAGCCCAGCAGCCCTGACATATCACACAAAACATGCGCCCCTGGAGCATGTCCAGAAGGTGCCTGTGGCAGATGGCGCAAGCAAGTGAGCCAAGCTGCATGCTCCATGCAAGGCCACTGAGGAGGAGGGGGGAATCCCACCTTGCCCCCCGGATAGGAGCCCCGGGCAAGCGTGGCCCTTTGGACGGGCAGGAGGGAGTCCTGATGAGGCCACGGAGGGCAGAGCACCAGCGACTCCCATCCAGACCCCCCCTGCCCTCCCCTCACGCACCCCGGGCATCTCCTGGCCTCAGGATGCGGCAAGAGGACGGCCATCAGCCAGGCTGCTGTGGGCGCGTGGGTGGCATTCGGGGTGCTCCCCAGCTCTGGGGTCCCGTTGAAAAGCTCCCTGCTTTCGGGAACAGACTGGGCCAAAGTAAGAACCGACCGCCGTGGCCTCTGCTTTCAGGTCTGTGCACCCTCACTTCTTTCCTCCCTTTCGCTGCAAATATGCCGGGCAAAAGCTTTCCGTTGCTTCCAGTGCCCCTTGCTAGTCCAGCAGATTCTCAGCTCTGGCCTTCCGGATGCCCTTCCTGTCCTGCCCTTTGCCTGCACTCCCCTCTGGTCACCTGAATGTTCCCGCTGGAGGGGACCCCTGGGGATCATCCAGCGGCACCTCCTCCACTGAGCCAGGGATCCAGGACCTGAAATGGCCGGTGGCCCATCTGCCCAGGTCTCACCTCCGTCCCCCGTGCTGCCCTGGGTTCAGGGGAGCCCCGGAGCAGGAGCTGCCGTGGCCTGAGCGGGGGGAACTCGGGCATCGCTGGCCCAGGCCTGGCAGGCGGGGTGGGGGGTGCTGAGGGGGCACGTCCCCAGGCAAGGGCCTTCTCTGTTGGGGGGGTCCCTTATCGGGGGTCCCTTATCCCTTATCCACGCCCTTGCTTTCAACCATGCCCTGAGGAGGACAGATTGGTGCAGCTGCGTGGGGAGTTTCCATTTCCTGAGGAACCCCCAAAACCCACTCTGGGCTATGCCTTCCTCCCAGAAAGGGGAACACTTTTAAAATACAAACAGACGCGGTTTTCCCAAATTTTCCCAACAGCAGCTTACAAGTATAAATATTTCTTACATACCATTATTAATAAATAGCGACTTAACTTTACTTATTTATTATTTGTACTTCTATACCACCCTAATAACCCAGAGGGCTCTCGGGACGGTTTGCAGCATTAAAACCGGCCAATTCTAAACAAATTGGATTAAAACCCAGCGGAATCCGAAAGTGCTGACGCCGCCTGTGGGGAAACGGCCCCTTCGCTGGGCAACCACGCGTGGCCTGCCCCTTCCCTCCAGCAACTGTCTCCCTTTGGGCCGCTGCAGCTCGGAGCCCCCAAGCCGAGCGTTTGGGAGACGGGCAGCGGCGCAAGAGGCAGGAGAACCGTTGCGGATGAACCGGCTGCAGACCAGGGAGACCGTCAGCTGTCAGTCGGCGGAGAAACGGAGCAGAGGAAGAGATGGCACTGCTGGGAGCTGCTCTGAGGCTTCTCCTGTTCCTCCAGGAGGGAAGAGGAGGCAGGGAGCCGGAATGGCCGGGCTGCCAGCTTGGGGTCACTGGGGGCAGGGACACGTTCCCCAAGAGCCTGTTTTAAGGTGCTCCGGCTTTGAGGAACAGGCTGCTTCCCGCCTGCAGGAAAGGGCCAGCCTGCCGGGCAGCAGGTGCCCCAGTCACAGAAGCACAGGAGGTGCGGCTGGAAGGGGCCAGAGGGCCATCAGGCCCAGTCCCTGCTCAGGGCAGGACTCCAGTCAGACCCTCCCTCTCAGGGGGCTGCCCAGTGGCAGTGGGAGGGCCTGCAGGGTGCGGGAGCCCGTCAACTTCCTGGGTCATGGCCCCGTAGTCGTGCTGCTCCCACAGCCAGGAATCTTCTCTGCACAGATGCGAAGGCAAGCGGGAACTCGTTGAACGGGAAACGCGCAGCAAGACTTCGGTGGGCTCTTCTCGTCCGAACGCACTTGCAGCAACGCTGCAGAAGCAAAAGACGAGAGCGTGAGGTTGGACCAACGTGATGGAGCTCTCACCGTGGGGGCATGAAAATCCAGGAGCCCAGCAGCCCTGACATATCACACAAAACATGTGCCCCCGGAGCATGTCCAGAAGGCGCCTGTGGCAGATGGCCCAAGCAAGTGAGCCAAGCTGCATGCTCCATGCAAGGCCACTGAGGAGGAGGGGGAAATCCCACCCTGTCCCCTGGATAGGAGCCCCGGGCAAGGGTGGCCCTTTGGATGGGCAGGAGGGAGTCCTGATGAGGCCACGGAGGGCAGAGCACCAGGGACTCCCATCCCAGAGGTGGCTAGTTCAGGGAAGCCCGAGCTCTGGGCCATGGGCAGGGGGAAGCCCTGTCCCAGCTGGGCCCTTTCCCTGCGCCCCCTGCACCCACTTACCACTGTCAGCTGTCACAGAGTCCATGCTGCTCGCTGCAACCGAAGCAGAAAGAGGGAATCAGTTTTCGTGCGTCTGCACAGGGAGGAGCCCCCTTCCCCCCACAGCTTCCTCCGCTCACATTGCAGCTTTGGGAGTTGCTCTTGCAGCACATTCCTGCCCCTCCCAGGTGCCTGAGGCAACTGCCTGTCCAAGGGGATCCTGCTGGCCTGGTGAGGGGACGCACCCCAGGAGAGCCCAGGGTGGGGGTGTCCCAGCCCCTCTGCGCTGCCTGCCCGCCCTGGCATCCCAGAATGCGGCCTCCACCGCTAGGGAGCTGCCTGCAATCCAAGGCCAGCCACCCTCTGAGGACGGGGTGCCCAGGTTCAAGCAGCCGCCGCACCGAGTCCCGGAGGGGCTCCGGAAGGCACCTAAATGGGCGGGAGGCTCCCCTTCGGCTCCCTCAAGCGAGGCCAAGCCTTGCCTTCCCTCGGGAGGGGGCTCCCTCCACTTACCGCAGCTGGAGCTGTTGGCTTCTCCGGCTTTTGCTGGAAAGGAAAGGAATGAGGACAGTCGGCATCTCTGGATATGGGGGAGGCTGCGGGGAGTTTCCTTCAGGTCTTGTCCTGCAACACCCCCGTTTCCCATCCAGCCAGGTCAAACCACCCCCACGAATACATGCAGGCAGGAATTCAAGGAAAGTCACTCACCGAACGGGGGTTGGCGACGACCGTTCTTTTGTCGTTTCCCTGCAAAGACAAAATCAGGATATTCCCGCTGGAGGGGACCCCCGGGGATCGTCCAGCGACACCTTCTCCACTGAGCCAGGGATCCAGGACCCCGAAACGGCTGTGCAGGTGCCCCTCCAACTGCCTCCTCGCAGCCCCCAGAGAAGGGCAGCCCAGCAGCTTCCCAGGCAGGAGGGGGGCCCATCTGCCCTGCTCTCCTACTCCCTCCCTCCCACCCCTGTGCTGCCCTGATCCCCCCGCTGGGCCACTGCAGGGGCGATCAGGGGAGCCCCGGAGCAGAAGCTGCCATGGCCTGAGCGGGGGGAACTCGGGCATCGCTGGCCCAGGCCTGGCAGGCGGGGAGGGGGGTGCTGAGGGGGCACGTCCCCAGGCAAGGGCCTTCTTTGTGGGGGGGCCCTTCTCGGGGTCCCCACTGCCACCGAGGCAGGGAACACACTGGAGCATACCGAACGACATGCTTGGACACACATCCCAGAATCCACAGCATACTTACTGCGGATCAAGAACAAACCGATGACGACGACGACGGCGACGGCGACGGCGACGGCGACGGCGACGGCGACGGCGACGGCGACGACGGTAGGACCACGACCTTCCATACATTGGAGGCTAAAAGGGAAGAAACACCTGTCAGTCCGGACTGGCATCCGCCCTCCAGGCCTGGCCAAGAGACCCTCCGAGTGGCGCTGTGTCGGGGGTCTCGCACGATCGTCAGACCACCGTGGCCTAAAGGGGTCCTGTCTTCCGGATGCCCCCATCTTCCCTGAGAGAAGGACCCAACTCCCGGAAACTCACCGGGGTCCAAGCTCCAATCCCGCCATCTCTCACCCGGAGGCTCCTCCCAGGCCAGGGCCAGAGGCTTGGGGAGGCCCGTGTGGTTCACGAGGCACCGGTACTGGTCCCACGTTTGGGGGTCAATGTCAATGGAGAGCCGGTGGTAGAAGGTCCCGTCTGCATTGGGAGCGACCCGAGTGAAGGTGTATTGCTCCTGGACACTCCCGTTCAGTCTCCAGGTGGCGTTAATCTGCCTCGGGTAGAAGCCGCGGACGTGGCAGACGAGGGTTTCCACGCTTTTGTTAACCTTCCGGGAAACGTGCACCATGGGGGGCTCTGCGAAAAGGGACACCCCGTGTCAGCAGAGCTGCCAGAACCATTCCGGGCTGGCAGGAGGGAGCACGGGGGCCCCAAGGCAGGTGGGGCGTCATGTCACCATCCAGCTGCGCCCACCTCTGCCCCACACCGCCAGCAGCCCCAGGAACGGACACAAGGCTCCCAGCCGGTTTTCCACATGTTGAAATTGCTCAAAAGGTGAAGCATCCCCATGACTCCGCTTCCGAGCCGAGGGGCCAGCGTTCGCCTGCAGACAGTTCCCGGGGCGTGTGGCCACGGAGACTGGAGGCCGAGCCACGCGGGTCGCTGCTCCCTTCCACCACGGGGGGACCCAGTTCCCCACTGGCATTTGCATGCTTTCCAGCTGCTACGGGGGCAAGCGGGCCAGGTCCTCCTCCTCCGCTCGCCTGTAGGGTGGGGGGCAGCCAGCCCCGCCCCTTTGCCTGGGCCAGCCGGCCCCTCTGGACCCCGCCAGACCATGGGGCTGGGACGGGGGCAATGCCAAGCGGAGGTGATGCTTCGTGCTGCAATCGAGGGGGAGGAAGGGGGCCCCCCCGAGGACACCCCCATTCCCCGCACCTGTCACATTCGCGTAGCTCCAGTATCTCTGCAGCTGCTCCATGCAGGTCTCCTCCAGGAAGCGCTTGATCGCTTCAGCAATGGAGGGCCGGGCCTCCCACAACATCTTGGTGTATTCGGCCGCGGTCCCGGCCGCTGTCCAGGTGAGGTCCGCCAAGTGGAAGGTGAGATAGTCCCTCCCGTCACAAGCAGAGTGCCAATGACTTCGTGTGCTCCCGTCACTGCTCCGCTCACAGCCAAACATCTCCTGCCAGACGAGAGATCCTGGAGGGGAAGTGCAGGAGGCCATCAGGGAAGGGGGACAAGCAGCGCCCCATGCGCCCCGAGCCACGCCCCGGGCTGCCACGCCGCCAGACAGGCAGCCATCCCTTCCCCATGGCCTCACTGCCTCGGGGCCACGCAGCCAGCCCCACACAAGAGGCCAGGCTGGAGTGGGCAGACACAGACTCTCCTGCCCGCGGGGCAGCATCGTTCAGCCGCTCCAAGTCCCAGTTGCCGGCAGAGTCCTGAACTGAGCTCTGGCCAGAAGCAGAGAGTCCCCAGGAGGGAATGGCTGCCAGTCTCCCGTGCTGGCATCTGGGGGGCGCTGGGCCTTCAGATCGCCCCCAAACACCGCCACCGCCACCGCCGCCACCGGAGGATCCTTTGGTGAGGTCCATGTTCCTCACAACCCCCACCTCCCCGCAGCCGCTCCCCCCAGACCATGTGCTGGGGGGCGGCACCTCGGCCTGCTCTGCACCCACCTGCACTGGCGGCCCAGCAGCTCCTGGCCGCTTCCAGACGTCCTCCAGATCGCCACGTGCGCTGCAGCATCTTGGCCTGCTTGTCCCAGTGCCCAGGCAGCGCCTGCTCCACTTTCTTCGCCCAGGCGCCTCGAGGCCGGGCCTCGCCGGAGCGGCTGTCGTACTGCAGGAAGGCTGCGCCGTTCAGACGGGCCTCGAGCCCCAGCTGGGGCGGCCCCGGGGCGGCGTGCGGGGTCATTACGATGAAGTAGCCCAAGGAAGTCGAGGACGAGGGGGAGCCTGGAGAGCAGTCAGGGATAGAGGGAGACAGTCGGCGTTCATAATGAGTGGAACAGGGGACACAACGGGAGAAGCTGGTTTTGGTTACAAGCACTACAGTTACTGAAAACAAAGGAAGAGAGATGGGGCAGGGGTGTGAAGGAGAAGTAAGATTTTTTTTTACTTTAAATGGAATGATTTAAATGGGTTGGCACGTTTATATGTGGTGTGAGAAGGTTGAGTTGCATGATTCGTTTTTTAAAATTACCATACTAGAAAATCATTAATGTGGATGTAGGAAAAGCTATACTAGGATGGTTTTTTCACCCATGGAAGCTTTTCTGTATCCAAATTCATTGACTTTTGAAGGGATTATAAGATATGATTTATATTTTGGATAAAGATGGAGAATTGAAATTGAGCTAAGAAATACAAGAATAGGGAGTTGATTTTTTTTGGCAACATAAGGTGTAGATACTATTGAGATATGTCAAAGATTCTAAAGAGTGAGGTCTCTATAAGGAGTTAATAGTATTTGACTAAGTGATGCTTAAACCTGATGAAATATTAGCAATCTCGTATAAAGAAAACTTGTATAAAATGTATTATAGGTGGTAGTTGTCGCCAAATAGATTAGCCAAGATGTTTTTAAAGATGTGAAATGGATGTTGGATAGGTAAACATAAATTGAGTATTTTTATTATATAGGATAGAGGTAGTGATACAAAAATCCTTGGTTTCTTAAACCTGATTTTTTTTAAATTAGGCATTCTACTAGAACATTAGTAAATAAGAAATGTATCTGATTCTACTTGTAATTATTGCGGTGAGGAGTATATTTGCTTAATACTGGAAAATGAAGAATTACCCATCGTTGCATTGATTAAAAGATCCTGGATTCTCCAGAAATGGTCCGACTGAATTTACCATTGAAGGAGAAAGAAGATACTGACTTCTATCAAACTATCATTTTCTTTTATTATTGGCTAGAGATACGGGACATTACATAGAGGTAAACATGTTTTTGGACTTGGCTTAGATTTAAATATGTTTCTAAGTTACCAGAAATGGATTTGAATATGGCTAAGGCATGTTTAAAAGAATAATGGGGGGGGGGGCTGACCCAATATGTCTGATGTATTTGATGATTGATATTTTTAGTCTTAGTTTAAAAATTTTAACAAAACTTATTTAAAAAACTTAATGGAACAGGGGACACAACGGGGAGAAGCTGCCGTGTTAGGAGAGCAACCGCCCTCTGCTCGCATTCCCTGCTGCTGCTCAGCGGATCGCACCCTCACGGCAGCGCTGCCTGGCAGGAGAGCCGCGCCGGAAGTGCCCCGCGGCGCCCCTAGCGCTGCTCTGAGCCCCGCGCTCGGGCGACGCGCTGCGCCCAAGGCCGCCTCGCTAGCCCCGCCCCCGCCCCGCCCCGCGACTGCCGATTGGCCGAGGAGCAGGCATTCGGCCAATGGGGGCCCGAGGCGAGACCGACCGCAAGGGGGCAGCCGGCCGCGGGCCTTCTGGCCGCAGAGCCGTCGGGAAAGCGAGGCGAGAACGTGCCTCGCAAGGCACAGCGAACGAGCGGCACAAACAGCGTTGCAGGAGCTGCCCGCGCGGGTCATGACAGCAACTCGCATTCGCTGCTGCGGAGGCGAGCGGATACTCACCGGCTGCGACGCCCAGGAGCACAGCAACGACGCGGAAGTTCACCGACGCCCACATGCCGCTGCTCTACGGCCGCGACCTCACTGCGCCCGCTATTTATCGCCCTGGCCACGCCCCCTCCCGCCCTCCCACCGCTGGGGAGCGGCACGAATGCACGGGGACAAAGGGCGTCGTTCCCACGATCGATCGGTCGGCAGCGAACGGCACTGGAGAAGCTGCCGGTTGCACCATCGAGCGCCCTCTGCTTACAGTCTCCGCTGCGCAGTCAATCCGGCACTCACGCAGCGCTGCCCGGTCGCCCACACGCCGCTGCTCCGAGCCCTGCGGAGGCGCCGCGCCCCCTGTCGGGGAGGCATGTCTCGGGGCAGATGTATTTGAGACTGCATTGAATCACAGCGGCGAGGATCGCGCTTGCTCAGTACTGGAAGAGGCGGAACTACCCACTGAGGAACCGATTTTGAAGAAGATTCCGGACGGTGCAGAAATGGACAGATTGACTCTGTTACCGAAGGAGAAAGAAGATACTGACTTCTATCGAACTTGGGACCTTTTTTACGATTGGCTGGAGAAACGGGACTTGGCTTAGATTTAAAGATGTCTTTAAAGTTTTATAAATCGATTTGAATATGACTATAGAATGTTAAAAAGATATGTTATGGGTGGCAGACCCAGTACATCCGATGTATTTGATGATTGATCTTTTCTTAGTTTTTAGTTTAAAGTCTTAATTAAAAAATGTGCAAAAACGGGGGGGGGGCAGCTTAGCCTAGCGGTTCCTTCGGTGAAGTGGATTTGTTCTATTATCAAAGACAGTCGGCCAGGATTTTAATTAATGGAGAACTTACAAACTCTATAGAGATCCTAAAGGGCGCAAGACACGGATGTCCGTTGTCACCCCTGTTGTTTATTTTGATCCTAGAGGTATTGAATAGAAGTGTCAGGCATGATGAGGACATTAAAGGTACTAGAATTAGGGACGAACGTTATAGATTGCAAGCGTTCGCATATGATTTGGTGTTCATAACGGAGGAACCCTCTGTAACAATGCCTAAACTGTTACAACGGATTGAAGAATACGGTGAGGTTATGGGAATGAAAATAAATAGAGAGGAAACGAAACTGTTAGTTGAAAACATTACGCAAGACCAAAAAAAAAAAAAAGGCTCCAGGAACAAGTAGCTTTGCAGATTGTTGCAAAGGTTAAATATTTGGGCATCTATCTTACAGCCAAATGTACTACTTTGAAAGACGATAATTATGATAAATTATTGAAGGATATTAAAGGTGATTTGGAAAAATGGGCCAATTTACAATTATCTTTGATGGGAAGAATAGCACTTGTTAAAATGAATATATTACCTAAAGTTTTGTTTTTGTTCCAAATGGTTCCTGTAAAAATTGATACTCCTTCATGGATCACTGCCTTGTGATCCATGAAGCGACTGGGTCAAAGCCGAAAGGACATTCAGTTGCAGATGTATCTGGTGGTGAAAGGAGAGTCTGATGCTGCAAAGATCTATACTCATAGGAACCTGGAATGTAAGATCCATGAATCAAGGCAAGCTGGATGTGGTCAAACAAGAGATGACAAGACTGAACATCGACATCTTAGGAATCAGTGGACTAAAATGGACAGGCATGGGTGAATTTAGTTCAGATGACCATCAGGTATACTACTGCGGGCAAGAATCCCTCGGAAGAAATGGAGTAGCCTTCATAGTCAATAAAAGAGTAGGAAAAGCAGTACTGGGATACAATCTCCAAAATGACAGAATGATCTCAGTTCGAATCCAAGGCAAACCATTCAACATCACAATAGTCCAAGTCTATTCCCCAACCACTGGTGCTGAAGAGGCTGAAGTTGACCAGTTCTATGAAGGCCTACAACACCTTCTAGAATTAAGTCCAAAAAATGATGTCCTTATCTTCATGGGGGATTGGAGTGCTAAAGTAGGAAGCCAAAAAGATAACCGGAATAACAGGCAAGTTTAGCCTTGGAGTACAAAATGAAGGAGGGCACAGGCTGGTAGAATTTTGTCAAGAGAATACAATGGTCATAGCAAACACTCTTTTCCAACATCCCAAGAGTCATCTCTACACATGGACGTCACCAGACGGTCAACGCAGAAGTCAGATTGACTATGTGCTCTGCAGCCAAAGATGGAGAAGCTCCATACAGTCAGTAAAAACTAGACCAGGAGCTGACTGTGGCTCAGATCATGAGCTTCTGGTGGCAAAATTTAGGCTTAAGTTGAAGAAAGTAGGGAAAAGCACTAGGTCACTCAGGCATGAACTAAATCTTATCCCTGATGAATATACAGTGGAGGTGACAAATAGATTTAAGGAATTCGATCAGATAGACAAGAGTCCCTGAAGAACTATGGATGGAGGTTCGCAACATTGTACAAGAGACAGCAACTAAAACCATCCTAAAGAAAAAGAAATGCAAGAAAGCAAAATGGCTGTCTGAGGAAGCTTTACAAATAGCTGAGGAAAGAAGGGAAGCGAAAGGCAAGGGAGAAAGAGAAAGAGACAAACAATTGAATGCAGAATTCCAGAGAACAGCTAGAAGAGATAAGAATGCCTTCCTAAATGAACAGTGCAAAGAAATAGAAGAAAACAATAGAATAGGGAGGACCAGAGATCTCTTCAAGAAAATTGGAACTATGAAGGGAACATTTCATGCAAAGATGAAAGCTGCCGTGTTATGACAGCAACCGCCCCCTGCTCGCATTCCCTGCTGCTGCTCAGCGGATCGGACCCTCACGGCAGCGCCGCCTGGCAGGAGAGCCGCGCCGGAAGTGCCCCGCGGCGCCCCTAGCGCTGCTCTGAGCCCCGCGCTCGGGCGACGCGCTGCGCCCAAGGCCGCCTCGCTAGCCCCGCCCCCGCCCCGCCCCGCGACTGCCGATTGGCCGAGGAGCAGGCATTCGGCCAATGGGGGCCCGAGGCGAGACCGACCGCAAGGGGGCAGCCGGCCGCGGGCCTTCTGGCCGCAGAGCCGTCGGGAAAGCGAGGCGAGAACGTGCCTCGCAAGGCACAGCGAACGAGCGGCACAAACAGCGTTGCAGGAGCTGCCCGCGCGGGTCATGACAGCAACTCGCATTCGCTGCTGCGGAGGCGAGCGGATACTCACCGGCTGCGACGCCCAGGAGCACAGCAACGACGCGGAAGTTCACCGACGCCCACATGCCGCTGCTCTACGGCCGCGAAGTCACTGCGCCCGCTATTTATCGCCCTGGCCACGCCCCCTCCCGCCCTCCCACCGCTGGGGAGCGGCACGAATGCACGGGGACAAGGCCGTCGTTCCCACGATCGATCGGTCGGCAGCGAACGGCACTGGAGAAGCTGCCTGTTGCACCATCGAGCGCCCTCTGCTTACAGTCTCCGCTGCGCAGTCAATCCGGCACTCACGCAGCGCCGGGCAGCAGCACAGCTGCGACGCGCGGCACTGCCCGGTCGCCCACACGCCGCTGCTCCGAGTATTTATTATTTCATTTAATAAATGATAAAATAATAAATGAAAAATGAAATAAAGAAACCAATTAGAGAAGACCCATCTATTTGCGAGGCGCTCGGGGGGTACAGCACCCCCAGGCATTCTGGCGCCCCGGGCCCGGACGGCCCCCCTTTTTAAGGGCCCTTCGGATCCGAGCATCTGCACTCAGTCTGTAGGATACTTTGGAGATGAAACCATCCAACATGTTTTCGGGGTGCTGGGGGGCCCTCGGACTCCCACTTCCTTAGGTGCCCTCAAGGGCCCCAGCTCTGGAGCCCCTCAGGCTTCAAGGGGCCACACTTGCCCGAGGGGCCACACCTTTCTTGGACCCCAAGTGGGCAAAGAGTCCCCACACCCATTTCGGGGGCCCTCCAGAGTATATTTTCTTCCTTTCGCATTTGGCGGCTGCAGAAAACCCGCATATGTTGGGGGGCCGGCAGCTCTGGGAACAGCTTGGCTGGATATAGAGGGAGACTGAGTCGTCTTCATAATGAATGGAACAGGGGACACAACGGGGAGAGGCTGCCGTGTTAGGAGAGCAACCGCCCCCTGCTCGCATTCCCTACTGCTGCTCAGCGGATCGCACCCTCACGGCAGCGCCGCCTGGCAGGAGAGCCGCGCCGGAAGTGCCCCGCGGCCCCCATTCCGCTGCTCTGAGCCCCGCGCTCGGGCGACGCGCTGCGCCCAAGGCCGCCTCGCTAGCCACGCCCCTCCCCGCCCCCGCCCGGACTGCCGATTGGCCGAGGAGCAGGCATCCGTCCAATGGGGCCCGAGGCGAGACCGACCGCAAGGGGGCAGCCGCCGCGGGCCTTCTGGCCGCAGAGCCGTCGGGAAAGCGAGGCGAGAACGTGCCTCGCAAGGCACAGCGAACGAGCGGCACAAACAGCGTTGCAGAGCTGCCCGCGCGGGTCATGACAGCACTCGCATTCGCTGCTGCGGAGGCGAGCGGATACTCACCGGCTGCGACGCCCAGGAGCACAGCAACGACGCGGAAGTTCACCGACGCCCACATCCGCTGCTCTACGGCCGCGACCTCACTGCGCCGCTATTTATCGCCCTGGCCACGCCCCCTCCCGCCCTCCCACCGCTGGGGAGCGGCACGAATGCACGGGACAAGGGCGTCGTTCCCACGATCGATCGGTCGGCAGCGAACGGCACTGGAGAAGCTGCCGGTTGCACCATCGAGCGCCCTCTGCTTACAGTCTCCGCTGCGCAGTCAATCCGGCACTCACGCAGCGCCGGGCAGCAGCACAGCTGCGACGCGCGGCACTGCCCGGTCGCCCACACGCCGCTGCTCCGAGTATTTATTATTTCATTTAATAAATGATAAAATAATAAATGAAAAATGAAATAAAGAAACCAGTTAGAGAAGACCCATCTATTTGCGAGGCGCTCGGGGGTACAGCACCCCCAGGCATTCTGGCGCCCCGGCCCGGACGGCCCCCTTTTTAAGGGCCCTTCGGGTCCGAGCATCTGCACTCAGTCTGTAGGATACTTTGGAGATGAAACCATCCAACATGTTTTCGGGGTGCTGGGGGGCCCTCGGACTCCCACTTCCTTAGGTGCCCTCAAGGCCCCAGCTCTGTAGGAGCCCTCAGGCTTCAAGGGGCCACACTTGCCCGAGGGCCACACCTTCTTGGACCCCAAGTGGGCAAAGAGTCCCCACACCCATTTCGGGGGCCCTCCAGAGTATATTTTCTTCCTGTCGCATTTGGCGGCTGCAGAAAACCCGCATATGTTGGGGGGCCGGCAGCTCTGGAACAGCTTGGCTGGATATAGAGGGAGACTGAGTCGTCTTCATAATGAATGGAACAGGGGACACAACGGGGAGAGCTGCCGTGTTAGGAGAGCAACCGCCCCCTGCTCGCATTCACTGCTGCTCAGCGGAACGCACCCTCACGGCAGCGCCGCCTGGCAGGAGAGCCGCGCCGGAAGTGCCCCGCGGCCCCCATTCCGCTGCTCTGAGCCCCGCGCTCGGGCGACGCGCTGCGCCCAAGGCCGCCTCGCTAGCCACGCCCTCCCCGCCCCGCCCGGACTGCCGATTGGCCGAGGAGCAGGCATCCGTCCAATGGGGGCCCGAGGCGAGGCCTACGGCAGGGAGCCCTGGCAACGGACCCTCCGGCTTCTGAGCCGTCAGGAAAGCCGCGCGAGAAGGGGCCTCGCTCCAAGGCACGGACGGCGGCGAACAGCGTCGCAGAACTGCCGTGTCGGGAGAGCAACCGCCCCCTGCTCGCATCCACTGCTGCTCAGCGGATCGGACGCTCTCCGGCCGCGACGGGGAGCAGCACAGCCGGGACGCGGCGCTGCCCCGTCGCCCGCAGGCCGCTGCTGTGAGCGAGCCTCGCGGAGGCGCCGCACGCCGGGCCCGCTGCGGGGAGGCAGGTCTACTGGGCCGACCTTCCTGCTGTTGCGCCATCAAGCGCCCTCTGCTTGCAGTCAATGCAGCGACGGGAGCAGCACAGCCGGGACGCGGCGCTGCCCCGTCGCCCGCAGGCCGCTGCTGTGAGCGAGCCTCGCGGAGGCGCCGCACGCCGGGCCCGCTGCCGCGGAGGCAGGTCTACTGGGCGGACGTTCCTGCTGTTGCACCGTCAAGCGCCCTCTGCTTGCAGTCAATGCTGCACAGCAAATGCAGCCCTTGCGCGGCGACGACGGGACCCGCAGGCCGCCGCTCCGAGCCCTGCGGAGGCGCCGCGCCCGCTGTTTGCCTGCCCGGCCCGGCCCGGCCCGCACACCGCCGACTGCCGCTTGCTCACGGGGAAGGTCTTCGGCCCAAGGGACAGCCGCTTCCTGCTCCTATTTTCGGAGAACTGGGAACGATGTAGTTTTAGTATTACTTGTCGGTATTTGTTTTTCGGGGGCTGGCGAAGACCTTTTCATTTAAACGCCATTTTAATTGTTAATATCATTTATTCATATTATTTTAGGGCCTGGACGTCTCCAATTGTATTATATTGTTTTTGTATTATTATTATTATTTATCTATTCTTGTGAGCTTCCCCGAGGCTTCGGCGAATGGGGCGGCATAGAACATTTCTTAATAAATGAAATAAAGAAACCAACTAGAGAAGACCCATCTATTTGCGAGGCGCTCAGGGGGTGCAGCACCCCCAGTTATTCTGGTGCCCCGGTCCCGGACGGGCAGGGCCCTTCGGGTCCGAGCAACTGCACTCAATCTGTAGGATACTCGTGAGATAAAACCACCCAACATGTTTTCGGGGTGCTGGGGGGCCCTCGGGCTCCTACTTCCTTAGGTGCCCCCAATGGCCCCAGCTCTGTAGGAGTCCCTCAGGCTTCAAGGGGCCACACTTGCCTGAGGGGCCACACCCTTCTTGGACCCCAAGTGGCCAAAGGGACCCCACACCCATTTCGGGGGCCCTCCAGAGTAAATTTTCTTCCTGTCGCATTTGGCGGCTGCAGAAAACCCACGTATGTTGGGGGCCGGCAACTCTGGGAACAGCTTGGCTGGATATAGAGGGAGACTGAGTCGTCGTTCATAATGAATGGAACAGGGGACACAATGGGGCGAAGCTGCCGAGGTATGACAGCAACCGCCCTCTGCTCACATTCCCTGCTGCTCAATGGATTGGACACTCTCCGGCAGCGACGGGAAGCAGCACAGCCGGGACCTGGCGCTGCCCCATCGCCTATGCACCGCTGCCGTGAGCCTTGCGGAGGCGCCACATGCCGCACCTGCCGTTGGGGAGGCATGTCTACTGGGCAGCTCTTCCTGCTGTTCCAGGGAAGCTGGGAGGGAGGAGGATGTTGGGGATCTAAATAATGGGGTCTCTTGGGGAGGGTCGTGGAAGCCAGGGGACTGCAGGACGGGTCGTGGGTGGCTCTAACCAGGGAGGCCTGGGAGGCGGCCTTCCGGAATTGGCAGGGTTGCTCTCGCATCCATTAATTTTGAGGCCTGGTGGAAGATGGGAGCCGTCCAGGAGGCTGGCATCAGTGGGGACAAGCACGTGATGGCAATTACATGAGCGCATATTATTCAGGCCAGTGTCAGGCTGAAGCCTTTTTCTTTTCCCTGCACTTTACCACCTGTGCTTCCACTATTGTTCTTATTGATTTGCTACGTATTGCATGGAGCCCCTTTGCTTGGTATCACCTTCCTGAGATGCCTTTACAGAACAGGACAAGAGTGTTTTAAACAAGCAGTGAAAGTGATGCAGCAGCCTCCTGTGCTCAATGAGGGAAAAGTTGTGGGGCCATTTCAAAAGCTGTGGTTCAGAAGGGAGGGGCAGGATGGCCCAGGAAGGAAGGGACTGCGAACTGTTTGCCGCGATCCGGGAAATGCTCCCGAGTTCGCGGCCTGCAGCCTGAAGCCGGACGGCCTCTGCCAAAGCAGCTTCCTGCAGCCGCGCCAGTGTGCAATCTTGCCACCTCCCCTGCAGGACAGGCGCCCTCAGCCTTGGCCAGGCTGTTCCGAATGCGCCTCGCTTCCCAGGAACAGTTTTCTCTGGGCGGTTTACCGTAGTCTTTAAAGAAGAAAAGGTTGGGAGAGGAAGCTTGTCAACAAATAAAATGGCTGGCTGGATGTCCAAGAGGGGCTGATCTCACCCTGGGAGGCTCCGAGGAAGCAATGGCCTCGCTCCCGGGGAGCAGGGCAGCCAATCACGCGCGGGCATCTGGGCAGGCAGCCCGCCAGTCACGCATCCCACCAATAGGCAGCCCCTTTCGCAGTTTGCCCCTGCATGTCCCTCCTCTCCCTCCGCTGCTGAACGGGCTGCCGTCCCGACGTGCCGAGTTCCTGGATGTAGCCTCCGAAGGGCGAAGCCATGCGAAGGTTAACACGCAGCGGGGCCGGAGGAAGACCGGGATTTCTGGGAATCGGCATGCGGGCGTCCTTGGCGACAAAGGGCGTCGTTCCCACGATCGATCGGTGGGCAGCGAACAGCACTGGAGAAGCTGCCGGTTGCACCATCGAGCGCCCTCTGCTTACAGTCTCCGCTGCGCAGTCAATCCGGCACTCACGCAGCGCCGCCCGGTCGCCCACACGCCGCTGCTCCGAGCCCTGCGGAGGCGCCGCGCCCCCTGTCGGGGAGGCATGTCTCGGGGCAGATGTATTTGAGACTGCATTGAATCACAGCGGCGAGGATCGCGCTTGCTCAGTACTGGAAGAGGAGGAACTACCCACTGAGGAACCGATTTTGAAGAAGATTCCGGACGGTGCAGAAATGGACAGATTGACTGTGTTACCGAAGGAGAAAGAAGATACTGACTTCTATCGAACTTGGGACCTTTTTTACGATTGGCTGGAGAAACGGGACTTGGCTTAGATTTAAAGATGTCTTTAAAGTTTTATAAATCGATTTGAATATGACTATAGAATGTTAAAAAGATATGTTATGAGTGGCAGACCCAGTACATCCGATGTATTTGATGATTGATCTTTTCTTAGTTTTTAGTTTAAAGTCTTAATTAAAAAATGTGCAAAAACGGGGGGGGGGGCAGCTTAGCCTAGCGGTTCCTTCGTGAAGTGGATTTGTTCTATTATCAAAGACAGTCGGCCAGGATTTTAATTAATGGAGAACTTACAAACTCTATAGAGATCCTAAAGGGCGCAAGACACGGATGTCTGTTGTCACCCCTGTTGTTTATTTTGATCCTAGAGGTATTGAATAGAAGTGTCAGGCATGATGAGGACATTAAAGGTACTAGAATTAGGGACGAACGTTATAGATTGCAAGCGTTCGCATATGATTTGGTGTTCATAACGGAGGAACCCTCTGTAACAATGCCTAAACTGTTACAACGGATTGAAGAATACGGTGAGGTTATGGGAATGAAAATAAATAGAGAGGAAACGAAACTGTTAGTTAAAACATTACGCAAGACCAAAAAAAAAAAAAAAAAGGCTCCAGGAACAAGTAGCTTTGCAGATTGTTACAAAGGTTAAATATTTGGGCATCTATCTTACAGCCAAATGTACTACTTTGAAAGACGATAATTATGATAAATTATTGAAGGATATTAAAGGTGATTTGGAAAAATGGGCCAATTTACAATTATCTTTGATGGGAAGAATAGCACTTGTTAAAATGAATATACTACCTAAACTTTTGTTTTTGTTCCAAATGATTCCTGTAAAAATTGATACTCCTTCATGGATCACTGCCTTGTGATCCATGAAGCGACTGGGTCAAAGCCGAAAGGACATTCAGTTGCAGATGTATCTGGTGGTGAAAGGAGAGTCTGATGCTGCAAAGATCTGTACTCATAGGAGCCTGGAATGTCAGATCCATGAATCAAGGCAAGCTGGATGTGGTCAAACAAGAGATGACAAGACTGAACATCGACATCTTAGGAATCAGTGGACTAAAATGGACAGGCATGGGTGAATTTAGTTCAGATGACCATCAGGTATACTACTGCGGGCAAGAATCCCTCGAAGAAATGGAGTAGCCTTCATAGTCAATAAAAGAGTAGGAAAAGCAGTACTGGGATACAATCTCCAAAATGACAGAATGATCTCAGTTCGAATCCAAGGCAAACCATTCAACATCACAATAGTCCAAGTCTATTCCCCAACCACTGGTGCTGAAGAGGCTGAAGTTGACCAGTTCTATGAAGGCCTACAACACCTTCTAGAATTAAGTCCCAAAAATGATGTCCTTATCATCATGGGGGATTGGAGTGCTAAAGTAGGAAGCCAAAAGATAACCGGAATAACAGGCAAGTTTAGCCTTGGAGTACAAAATGAAGGAGGGCACAGGCTGGTAGAATTTTGTCAAGAGAATACAATGGTCATAGCAAACACTCTTTTCCAACATCCCAAGAGTCATCTCTACACATGGACGTCACCAGACGGTCAACACAGAAGTCAGATTGACTATGTGCTCTGCAGCCAAAGATGGAGAAGCTCTATACAGTCAGTAAAAACTAGACCAGGAGCTGACTGTGGCTCAGATCATGAGCTTCTGGTGGCAAAATTTAGGCTTCAGTTGAAGAAAGTAGGGAAAAGCACTAGGTCACTCAGGTATGACCTAAATCTTATCCCTGATGAATATACAGTAGAGGTGACAAATAGATTTAAGGAATTCGATCAGATAGACAAGAGTCCCTGAAGAACTATGGACGGAGGTTCGCAACATTGTACAAGAGACAGCAACTCAAACCATCCTAAAGAAAAAGCAATGCAAGAAAGCAAAATGGCTGTCTGAGGAAGCTTTACAAATAGCTGAGGAAAGAAGGGAAGCGAAAGGCAAGGGAGAAAGAGAAAGAGACAAACAATTGAATGCAGAATTCCAGAGAACAGCTAGAAGAGATAAGAATGCCTTCCTAAATGAACAGTGCAAAGAAATAGAAGAAAACAATAGAATAGGGAGGACCAGAGATCTCTTCAAGAAAATTGGAGATATGAAGGGAACATTTCATGCAAAGATGAAAGCTGCCGTGTTATGACAGCAACCTCCCCCCTGCTCGCATTCCCTTGCTGCTGCTCAGCGGATCGGACCCTCACGGCAGCGCCGCCTGGCAGGAGAGCCGCGCCGGAAGTGCCCCGCGGCCCCCTTCCGCTGCTCTGAGCCCCGCGCTCGGGCGACGCGCTGCGCCCAAGGCCGCCTCGCCAGCCACGCCCCTCCCCGCCCCGCCCGACTGCCGATTGGCCGAGGGGCAGGCATCCGTCCAATGGGGGCCCGAGGCGAGGGCCTACGGCAGGGAGCCCTGGCAACGGGACCCTCCGGCTTCTGAGCCGTCAGGAAAGCCGCGCGAGAAGGGCCTCGCTCCAAGGCACGGACGGCGGGCGAACAGCGTCGCAGAACTGCCGTGTCGGGAGAGCAACCGCCCCCTGCTCGCATCCACTGCTGCTCAGCGGATCGGACGCTCTCCGGCCGCGACGGGGAGCAGCACAGCCGGGACGCGGCGCTGCCCCGTCGCCCGCAGGCCGCTGCTGTGAGCGAGCCTCGCGGAGGCGCCGCACGCCGGGCCCGCTGCCGCGGAGGCAGGTCTACTGGGCCGACCTTCCTGCTGTTGCGCCATCAAGCGCCCTCTGCTTGCAGTCAATGCAGCGACGGGGAGCAGCACAGCCGGACGCGGCGCTGCCCGTCGCCCGCAGGCCGCTGCTGTGAGCGAGCCTCGCGGAGGCGCCGCACGCCGGGCCCGCTGCCGCGGAGGCAGGTCTACTGGGCGGACGTTCCTGCTGTTGCGCCATCAAGCGCCCTCTGCTTGCAGTCAATGCAGCGACGGGGAGCAGCACAGCCGGGACGCGGCGCTGCCCCGTCGCCCGCAGGCCGCTGCTGTGAGCGAGCCTGCGGAGGCGCCGCACGCCGGGCCCGCTGCCGCGGAGGCAGGTCTACTGGGCCGACCTTCCTGCTGTTGCGCCATCAAGCGCCCTCTGCTTGCAGTCAATGCAGCGACGGGGAGCAGCACAGCCGGGACGCGGCGCTGCCCCGTCGCCCGCAGGCCGCTGCTGTGAGCGAGCCTCGCGGAGGCGCCGCACGCCGGGCCCGCTGCCGGGGAGGCAGGTCTACTGGGCCGACCTTCCTGCTGTTGCGCCATCAAGCGCCCTCTGCTTGCAGTCAATGCTGCACAGTAAATGCAGCGCTTGCGCAGCGACGACGGGACCCGCAGGCCGCCGCTCCGAGCCCTGCGGAGGCGCCGCGCCCGCTGTTTGCCTGCCCGGCCCGGCCCGGCCCGGCCCGCCCGCACGCCGCCGACTGCCGCTTGCTCACGGGAAGGTCTTCGGCCCGAGGGACAGCCGCTTCCTGCTCCTATTTTCGGAGAACTGGGAACGATTTAGTTTTAGTATTACTTGTCGGTATTTGTTTTTCGGGGGCTGACGGAGACCTTTTCATTTAAACGCTATTCTAATTGTTAATATTATTTATTCATATTATTTTTAGGGCCTGGACGTCTCCAATTGTACTATATTGTTTTTATATTATTATTATTTATTTATTCTTGTGAGCTTCCCCGAGGCTTCGGCGAATGGGGCGGCATAGAACATTTCTTAATAAATGAAATAAAGAAACCAACTAGAGAAGACCCAACTATTTGCGAGGCGCTCGGGGGGTACAGCACCCCCAGTTATTCTGGCGCCCCAGGCCCGGACGGCCCCCCTTTTTAAGGGCCCTTCGGGTCCGAGCATCTGCACTCAATCTGCAGGATACTCATGAGATGAAACCACCCAACATGTTTTCGGCCCTCTGACTCCCCCTTCCTTAGGTGCCCCCAAGGGCCCCAGCTCTGTAGGAGCCCCTCAGGCTTCAAGGGGCCACACTTGCCCGAGGGGCCACACCCTTCTTGGACCCCAAGTGGCAAAGAGACCCCACGCCCATTTCGGGGGCCCTCCAGAGTATATTTTGTTCCTTTCGCATTTGGCAGCTGCAGAAAACCCGCATATGTTGGGGGGCTGGCAGCTCTGGGAACAGCTTGGCTGGATATAGAGGGTGACTGAGTCGTCTTCATAATGAATGGAACAGGGGACACAACGTGGAGAAGCTGCCGTGTTATGACAGCAACCGCCCTCTGCTCGCATTCCCTGCTGCTCAGCGGATGGGACACTCACAACGGGGAGAAGCTGCCGTGTTATGACAGCAACCGCCCCCTGCTCACACTCACTGCTGCTCAGTGGATGGGACACTCACAACGGGGAGAGGCTGCCGTGTTATGACAGCAACCGCCCCCTGCTCACACTCACTGCTGCTCAGTGGATGGGACACTCACAACGGGGAGAGGCTGCCGTGTTATGACAGCAACCGCCCCCTGCTCACACTCACTGCTGCTCAGTGGATGGGACACTCACAATGGGGAGAGGCTGCCGTGTTATGACAGCAACCGCCCCCTGCTCACACTCACTGCTGCTCAGTGGATCGGACACTCCCAGCCAGCCCCTCAGAAGGACCCCTGTGGGGGGTGGGGGGGGCTTCTGGACGGGTGTCTCTCCTGGGGGGTCTGTTGGGGCTGAGGCCAGAAGCGCCTCTGCCCAACTCTAACTGGAGGAACCATCTGGCCCCAGAGCCCCACAGTCTCTGTGGGGCTGGCCTGGGAAGGCTTGGAAGCTGGAGCTGGCTCACCAGCAGCTCCCCGCAAGCTCTGTGAGGGTTGTTTTGGGCACCACATGGGCAGGGCTGCTCCCGAGCCCCTGGTCAGCGGTTGCTCCCCTGCAGGGCCACCTCTGACGAAGCTACGCCCGTCCTCGTCGCCAACCGAGCACGTGCCCCACGGGCAGGTCTTCCACGGCGGATTCCCTGCGGCCACAAAGGCGATGTGGGGGCACCTGTTCGGGTGCTGCGCTTGTGGGAGATGCCGCTGCTGTTTCGGGAATTGCCCAAAGAGGCGTTCTCTTCCCTTGTGGAGCAGCCAGTATGCAGCCCTCTCGCCTGCTAACGGGTTGAGGGGTTATTTTTCGCGCTGTTTCTACTTCGTCTTTGCCCCAAGAAGAAAGTCACACAAGGCAGCTTACAAATATAAATAATATATCTTACTTATCATTATTAATATAGAGTACCTTTGCATTTAAAAAGTTAGATTATAAATATGCATTATATACATAGAAGATATAAAATATAAATAAGGCACAAGAGAAGAGTAAAGCTTGCTTAACGAAAAGGCCTCCCTCACAAGAGCTCCAAAGCCAGGTCGAGTTGTTTGGGCAGGATGGGGAAGCAGTGGGGGAACTGGCCAGTATTTGAGGAAAAGGGCATTTTCCATCATGAAATGCTTCCCACTTCCCTCGGCTTTGCCATCCTCACGGCACCACGAGTCCTGAACATATTCCCAACCCAAGAGTATTTGCTCGGCGCTCCTCAGGAGGGGCTTCGAACCCGTAAAGCTTATGGCAGCATAAAGTTGTAGTTTTTGAAGGGCCTGAGGGCATTTCCTCTCCCCATCGCTGCCGCCTCCTGTGGGGAAACGGCCCCTTCGCTGGGCAACCACGCGTGGCCTGCCCCTTCCCTCCAGCGACTGTCTCCCTTTGGGCCACTGCAGCTCGGAGCCCCCAAGCCGAGCACTTCGTGAGACGGGCAGCAGCGCAAGAGGCAGGTGAACCGCTGCGGACCAACCAGCTGCAGACCAGGGAGAACGTCAGCCGTCGGGTGGTGGAGAAACGGAGCAGAGGAAGAGATGGCACTGCTGGGAGCTGCTCTGAGGTTTCTCCTGTTCCTCCAGGAGGGAAAAGGAGGCAGGGAGCCGGAATGGCTGGGCTGCCAGCTTGAGGTCACTGGGGGCAGGCACATGTTCCCCGAAGAGCCTGTTTTAAGGTGCTCCGGCTTTGAGGAACAGGCTGGTTCCCGCCTGCAGGAAAGGGCCAGCCTGCCGGGCAGCAGGCGCCCCAGTCACAGAAG
Organism: Varanus salvator macromaculatus; assembly: GCA_023646645.1. NCBI lineage: Eukaryota > Metazoa > Chordata > Lepidosauria > Squamata > Varanidae > Varanus > Varanus salvator. Next base: position 202,099 of record JAIXND010000809.1, read on the forward strand.
CGCAGGAGGTGCGGCTGGAAGGGGCCAGGGGGCCATCAGGCCCAGTCCCTGCTCAGGGCAGGACTCCAGTCAGACCCTCCCTCTCGGAGGGCTGCCCAGTGGCAGTGGGAGGGCCTGCAGGGTGGGGGAGCCCGTCAACTTCCTGGGTCATGGGCCCCGTAGTCGTGCTGCTCCCGCAGCCAGGAATCTGCTCTGCACAGATGCGAAGGCGAGCGGGAACTCGTTGAACGGGAAACGCGCAGCAAGACTTCGGTGGGCTCTTCTCGTCCGAACACACTTGCAGCAACGCTGCAGAAGCAAAAGACGAGGGCGTGAGGCTGGACCAACGTGATGGAGCTCTCAGCGTGGGGGCATGAAAATCCAGGAGCCCAGCAGCCCTGACATATCACACAAAACATGCGCCCCCGGAGCACGTCCAGAAGGCGCCTGCGGCAGATGGCCCAAGCAAGTGAGCCAAGCTGCATGCTCCATGCAAGGCCACTGAGGAGGAGGGGGAAATCCCACCCTGTCCCCTGGATAGGAGCCCCGGGCAAGGGTGGCCCTTTGGACGGGCAGGAGGGAGTCCTGATGAGGCCACCGAGGGCTGAGCACCAGGACCTCCCATCCCAGAGGTGGCTAGTTCAGGGAAGCCCGAGCTCTGGGCCATGGGCAGGGGGAAGCCCTGTCCCAGCTGGGCCCTTTCCCTGCGCCCCCTGCACCCACTTACCACTGTCAGCTGTCACAGAGTCCATGCTGCTCGCTGCAACCGAAGCAGAAAGAGGGAATCGGTTTTCGTGCGTCTGCACAGGGAGGAGCCCCCTTCCCCCCACAGCTTCCTCTGCTCACATTGCAGCTTTGGGCGGTTGCTCTTGTACCACAGTCCTGCCCCTCCCAGGTGGCTGAGGCAACTGTCTGTCCAAGGGGATCCTGCTGGCCTGGTGAGGGGATGCACCCCAGGAGAGCCCAGGGTGGGGGTGTCCCAGCCCCTCTGCGCTGCCTGCCCGCCCTGGCATCCCAGAATGCGGCCTCCACCGCTAGGGAGCTGCCTGCAATCCAAGGCCAGCCACCCTCTGAGGACGGGGTGCCCAGGTTCAAGCAGCCGCCGCACCGAGTCCCGGAGGGGCTCCGGAAGGCACCTAAACGGCCGTGCAGGTGCCCCTCCAACTGCCTCCTCGCAGCCCCCAGAGAAGGGCAGCCCAGCAGCTTCCCAGGCAGGAGGGGGGCCCATCTGCCCCGGTCTCCTCCTCCCTCCCTCCCACCCCCGTGCTGCCCTGATCCCCCCACTGGGCTCCTGCAGGGGCGATCAGGGGAGCCCCGGAGCAGGAGCTGCCGTGGCCTGAGCGGGTGAACTCGGGGATCGCTGGCCCTGGCCTGGCAGGCGGGGGGGGGTGCTGAGGGGGCACGTCCCCAGGCAAGGGCCTTCTTTGTGGGGGGGGCCCTTCTCGGGGTCCCCACTGCCACCGAGGCAGGGAACACACTGGAGCATACAGAACGACATGCTTGGACACACATCCCAGCATCCGCAGCATACTTACTGCGGATCAAGAACAAACTGACGATGATGACGACGACGAAGATGACGACGATGGGTAGGACCACGACCTTCCATATATTGGAGGCTAAAAGGGAAGAAACACCTGTCAGTCCGGACTGGCATCCGCCCTCCAGGCCTGGCCAAGAGGCCCTGCGAGTGGCGCTGTGTCGGGGGTCTCGCACGATCGTCAGACCACCGTGGCCTACAGGGGTCCTGTCTTCCAGATGCCCCCATCTTCCCTGAGAGAAGGACCCAACTCCCGGAAATTCACCGGGGGCCAAGCTCCGATCCCGCCATCTCTCACCCGGAGGCTCCTCCCAGGCCAGGGCCAGAGGCTCGGGGAGGCCCGTGTGGTTCACGAGGCACCGGTACTGGTCCCGCTTTCGGGGGTCAATGTCGATGGAGAGCCGGTGGTAGAAGGTCCCGTCTGCATTGGGAGCAACCCGAGTGAAGGTGTATTGCTCCTGGACCCTCCCGTTCAGTCTCCAGGTGGCGCTAATCTGCCTCGGGTAGAAGCCGCGGACGTGGCAGACGAGGGTCTCCACGCTTTTGTCAACCTCGCGGGAAATGTGCACCATGGGGGGCTCTGCGAAAAGGGACACCCCGTGTCAGCAGAGCTGCCAGAGCCATTCCGGGCTGGCAGGAGGGAGCACGGGGGCCCCAAGGCAGGTGGGGCGTCATGTCACCATCCAGCTGTGCCCACCTCTGCCTCACACCGCCAGCAGCCCCAGGAACGGACACAAGGCTCCCAGACGGTTTTCCACATGTTGAAATTGCTCAAAAGGTGAAGCATCCCCATGACTCCGCTTCCGAGCCGAGGGGCCAGCGTTCGCCTGCAGACAGTTCCCGGGGCGTGTGGCCACGGAGACTGGAGGCCGAGCCACGCGGGGCGCTGCTCCCTTCCACCACGGGGGCACCCAGTTCCCCACTGGCATTTGCATGCTTTCCAGCTGCTACGGGGGCAAGCGGGCCAGGTCCTCCTCCTCCGCTCGCCTGTAGGGTGGGGGGCAGCCAGCCCCGCCCCTTTGCCTGGGCCAGCCGGCCCCTCTGGACCCCGCCAGACCATGGGGCTGGGACAGGGGCAATGCCAAGCGGAGGTGATGCTTCGTGCTGCAATTGAGGGGGAGGAAGGGGGCCCTCCCGAGGACACCCCCATTCCCCGCACCTGTCACATTCGCGTAGCTCCAGTATGTCTGCAGCTGCTCCATGCAGGTCTCCTCCAGGAAGCGCTTGATCGCTTCAGCAATGGAGGGCCGGGCCTCCCACAACATCTTGGTGTTTTCGGCCGCGGTCCCGGCCGCTGTCCAGGTGAGGTCCGCCAAGTGGAAGGTGAGATAGTCCCTCCCGTCACAAGCAGAGTGCCAATGACTTCGTGTGCTCCCGTCACTGCTCCGCTCACAGCCAAACATCTCCTGCCAGACGAGAGATCCTGGAGGGGAAGCACAGGAGGCCATCAGGGAAGGGGGACAAGCAGCGCCCCATGCGCCCCCCACCGCACCCCGGGCTGCCATGCCGCCAGACGGGCAGTCATCCTTTCCCCATGGCCTCACTGCCTCGGGGCCACGCAGCCAGCCCCACACAAGAGGCCAGGCTGGAGTGGGCAGACAGAGACTCTCCTGCCCGCCGGGCAGCATCTTTCAGCCGCTCCAAGTCCCAGTTGCCGGCAGAGCCCTGAACTGAGCTCTGGCCAGAAGCAGAGAGTCCCCAGGAGGGAATGGCTGCCAGTCTCCCGTGCTGGCATCTGGGGGGCGCTGGGCCTTCAGATCGCCCCCAAACACCGCCACCGCCACCGGAGGATCCTTTGGTGAGGTCCATGTTCCTCACAACCCCCACCTCCCCGCAGCCGCTCCCCCCAGACCATGTGCTGGGGGGCGGCACTTCGGCCTGCTCTGCACCCACCTGCACTGGCGGCCCAGCAGCTCCGGGCCGCTTCCAGACGTCCTCCAGATCGCCACGTGCGCTGCAGCATCTTGGCCTGCTTGTCCCAGTGCCCAGGCAGGTCCTGCTCCACTTTCTTCGCCCAGGCGCCTCGAGGCCGGGCCTCGCCGGAGCGGCTGTCGTACTGCAGGAAGGCTGCGCCGTTCAGACGCGCCTCGAGCCCCAGCTGGGGCGGCCCCGGGGCGGCGTGCGGGGTCAGGACGATGAAGTAGCCCAAGGAAGTCGAGGACGAGGGGGAGCCTGGAGAGCAGTCATGGATAGAGGGAGACAGTCGGCGCTCATAATGAGTGGAACAGGGGACACAACGGGAGAAGCTGGTTTTGGTTACAACAAGCACTACAGTTACTGAAAACAAAGGAAGAGAGATGGGGCAGGGGTGTGAAGGAGAAGTAAGATTTTTTTTTACTTTAAATGGAATGATTTAAATGGGTTGGCACGTTTATATGTGGCGTGAGAAGGCTGAGTTACATGATTCGTCACATCTCTCACCCGGAGGCTCCTCCCAGGCCAGGGCCAGAGCTCGGGGAGGCCCGTGTGGCTCACGAGGACGCGGGGGAGCCTGGAGGGGACACAGCGGGGGGCGCGTCGGAGCAGCCTTCGCGGAGAGCCGAAGCCCAGGCGGGCCGACTCTCTGCCCGCCCCCTCCCGCTGATTGGCCGCGGGGGAAGCATGCGGCCAATGGGGGCCCTGGGGAGGCAGAGCGCGGAGGGGGGGCTGCTCCGGGAATTCCCGGCTGCGGAGCCGTCAGGAAAGCGAGGCGAGGAAGCGCCGCGATCCGAGGGGCAATGGACGCACGGCAGGAACCGGCATTGCAGGAGCTGCCCCTCTTTTTAGGGGACCTTTTTAGGCTCCAAAGGACCGCACTTGCTTTAAGGGGCACCACCGTCCTGGGTGCCCTCAGGGGACAAAGGGATCCCACATAGAGGGAGACAGCGTCGTCATTCATAATGAATGGGACAGGGAAAACAACGGGGAGAAGCTGCCCGATTGCACCAGCAACGCTCGTCCGCCTACTGTCACTGCTGCTCAGCGGATCGCACCCTCGCGGCAGCGCCGCCTGGCAGGAGAGCCGCGCCGGAAGTGCCCCGCGGCCCCCCTAGCGCTGCGCTGAGCCCCGCGCTCGGGCGACAGCTTGAGCCAGCATTTAGCATGCCTAGCCACGCCCCTTACCCGCCCTCCGACTGCCGATTGGCGGAGCAGCAGGGTTTCGGCCAATGGGCTCCCTAGGGGAGTCAGACCGCGCAGGGGGAGCCTCCCCGGGAACTGCCTGGCTCGCGCGCGGGCATGAATGCACGGGGACGCGGGCGTCGTTCCCAGGATCGGTCGAAGGAAAATGCAGTTTCAGCTGCAGGTAGCAACATCTTCCGCCCTCTGCTCGCATTCCCTGCTGCAGAGAAGATCGGACCCTCACCGCAGCGACGGCCAGCAGCACGGCCGGGACGCGGCGCTGCCCCGTCGCCCACACGCCGCTGCTCCGAGCCCTGCGGAGGCGCCGCGCCCGCTCTTTGCCTCCCCAGCCCGGCCCCGCCACCCGCCGCCTGCCCGCGGAGAAAGTCCTCGGCCAAAGGGACAGCCACTTTCTGCCCCTATCTTCAACTTTGTCTGGAGTAAAATTTTTTGGCTGAGCCGCGAAGAGAGGGGGAGGATGCCGCCAGGGCGTTGGAGGAAATTTTGGCCCTGGCTGTCTGCTGCCTGTGCCCCGATTACGCAGCGTCTGTATAACGCTCACACACGGAGAACTGAACGACGGATGGGGTGAACATATCTCGGGGATCTCTGTAGAAAGTCCTCTCTGTAATTCGATGTGTAAATTTTGAAGATCTGTAAATGTGTGTACATTGGGCCTTGTGAAAATTTGGACTTTTATTGCGATTTGTAGTATGCTTTTATTTAAATAAAAAATCTCAACCTAAAAAAAAAATAAAAAAAATCTCAACCTATCTTCTGAGCGCTGGGTGCTAGAGAAGCCCCATCTATTTGCGAGGCGCTCAGGGGGTGCGGCATCTCCAGTTATCATGGGGTCTCGGGGCCCTAAGGCCTCCCTTTTGAGGGGCCCGTCGGGTCCCACCATCTCCACTCATTTGGGCTGGAGACATATCCTGTTCGATGGATGAGGAAGGGGCAGCTGCTCCCCCAGACCCCCGGTTGCCTTCTGCCCAGCCCATGCCGAGTGAGGTGGCTTTTCCGCCTTTCAAAAGCCCCCAGGCGCCAACCAAGTTCTTAAAAGCCCTAATTGTTACGCAGCCTGCAATTTGTGTACTGGGGCTCGGGGACACACAGATGTATTAGATGTGGATTGGGTGACCTAATTGGTTACCTAGGGCATAAAGCGCATGTTCTGGGGTGCAACTTTTGAGACACTGCATGGGGCTGAATGTCCCCTTTTGTCTCCCTTTATTCTATAGCGCACTCGAATAAAGCTGATTTTGGCTCTGAGTCTCGTCTCAGGCTCTGTTCGGCTCGGCTCGGGGATCCGCCCGGGTTTGCCCCAGCTGTTGACTGGCTCAGTCCGGTACCAACAGGTTCTACCCCCAGCTCAAGTTCCCCCAGGCAACGTGTGGCCGGTGCGACCCAGCAGCCGCTTCACTGCAACAAGCGCCAGGTGCATCCATGCCACTCCAGACGGCTGCCCGGCGCCCCTTCAGGGCGAGCCGGCCCCACGCTCTGAGACCCGGCGCCCCCGAGCGGGGCGAGGGGGCCCCGCTCCCCCTCGAGCACGGCGCTTCGCCGCTGAGCCGCGCCGCGGTCCCTGCCCCGGAGGGAGCGCAGGCGAGACATGCGGGCCGGGAAAGGCTCTGCCTGGGATGCGGATCCGCGCCCTCCCCGTTGCGGATGGCGGGGTCAACGGGGGCCAGTCTCCACCCCGCCAGCCCTTGCGGCGACTTAACCCCGGAGGGACTCACCGACGGGGTCCCCCAGCAGGAGGCCCACGATCCCCAGCAGCAGGAGGACCCCCATTTCCGTCTGAACCGGCTGCAGCCTGCCTGGATCGGGCAGCTCTGACGGGAGGGACGAGCCCTGGCCGTCCAGCGGAGCGGCGATTGGCCGAGCGGAAAGCCTCCAGCCAATAGGAAGAGGAAGCTGCGGTGTCGTCAGCGGCTGCTGGGAGGGCCACGCGGCGCAGGCTTATTTATTTATTTGGAAATTTATAGGCCGCCCCTTGCCACAAGCCTCGGGGCGGCTCACAACAATAACAATAACAATTCTAAAACATTAAAATTTCCAAATCCTAAAAACACAATCTTAACAACACAACATTAAAAAAACTGGCCCATCTCCAGGTCTAAATTAAAAACATCTCAATATAAATAAATTAACATTTAAAATATTGTTTAAATAAAAAAGGAAAGGCTTGAAAGGAAAATTTCATGGAAATGCAAGCGAAGCTTGTCTCGGAGGTTGTTACACATTTTGTAATACGACACCCAGCGCTGCGTCTCGTTCTCCACCGATCCTGGCGAGGCAGTGGCTGTACTGAACCGGTGCCTGGCTGAGGTAATGGGCTGGATGAGGGCCAACAAACTGAGGCTCAATCCTGACAAGACAGAGGTCCTGTTGGTGGGTGGGTCGGGCTTCAGAGTGGGGGACCTGACCCTACTCTTAAACGGGGTAGCACTCCCTCTGAGAGACAGGGTCCGCAGCCTGGGAGTGCTCCTCGACCCGGAGCTGGCCTTGGTGGACCAAGTGTCAGCAGTGGCGAGGAGCGCTTTCCACCAGCTTCGGCTGATCCATCAGCTGCGTCCCTTCCTGGAGTTCGACTGCCTGGCGACAGTGACACAGGCGTTGGTGACTTCCCGGCTAGATTACTGTAACACGCTCTACGTGGGGCTACCCTTGAAGACGGTCCGGATACTTCAATTGGTGCAGAATAGAGCTGCCAGGGTGCTGACCGGGACTGGGCATGGTTCTCATATCACCCCAGTTCTCCGTCAGCTACACTGGCTCCTGATTGAAGTCTGGGCCCAATACAAGGTGTTGGTTATGACCTATAAAGCCCTAAACGGCCTGGGATCGGGATATTTAAAGGAACGCTTGTGTCCATATATGCCCTCCCACCCCTTGAGATCAGCGGGAGAGGCCCTCCTCTGGGAATCCTCTGTGAATGAGATTAGGAGGGTAAGTACCCAGAGGAGGGCCTTCTCTGCGGTGGCGCCCCATCTGTGGAATGCGCTCCCCAGAGAGGCTCGTCTGGCGCCATCATTACTTGTTTTTCGGCGCCAGGTGAAGACCTTTTTATTTAAGAAATATTTTAATTGTTAGGTGTTAATTTATATTGTTATGTTTATATATTATTGTTATATTTATATATTTCTCTTTTTATAGTCAGACTCTGAGATGGGCCAGTTTTTAAATAGTGTATTGTTTTTTAATTGTATTTCTTATTGTTGTTAGCCGCCCCGAGGCTTTTTGCAAGGGGGTGGCATACAAAAATGTACAATCAATCACTATTTTGTTTGTTGTCTTGGCGAGAGGAAGGGAAGGAATGGAGCAGCGAAGGGGAGCTTGCACAGTTAGTGCTCATTGTGATGATGATGATGATGATGATGATGATGATGATGATGATGACAGGCCTTCCTATCCTCCACCATCCCCTGGAGTCCAACTGCCTCAGTGACCCCATCCAGCCACCCCATCCTCTGCCGTCCCCTTCGTCTTCTGCCATCTGTTGTTCCCAGCATTAGGCTCCTCTCCAGGGAGTCCTTCCTTCTGATTAGGTGGCCAAAGTATTTGAGTTTCATCTTCAGGATCTAGCCTGCTAAAGAGCAGTCAGGGTTGATCTCCTCTAGGACTAACCGGTTTGATCCAAGCACCACAATCTAAAGGCCTCAATCCTTCGGCGCTCAGCCTTACTCATGGTCCCGCTTTCACAGCCATACATTGCAACTGGGAAAACCATAGCCATGACTATACGCACTTTTGTTGGCAGGGTGATGTCTCTGCTTTTTAGGATGCTGCCTAAATTTGCCATAGCTTTCCTCCCCAGGAGCAAGCATCTTTTAATTTCTTGGCTGCAGTCCCCGTCTGCAGTGATCTCAGAGCCCAGGAAAATAAAATTTGTTACTACCTCCATTTCTTCTCCTTCTATTTGCCGGGAAGTGAGAGGACCAGATGCCATGATCTTAGTTTTCTGAATGTTGAGTTTGAAGCCAACTTTTGTGCTCTCCTTCACCCACATCAAGAGGCTCTTTAGTTCCTCTTCACTTTCTGCCGCTTTCTGTCCCACCAATAGGCAGCCCCTTTCGCAGTTCGCCCCTGCATGTCCCTCCTCTCCTTCCGCCGCTGAACAGGCTGCGGTTCCGACATGCCAAATTGCTGGATGTAACTTCCGCAGGGCGAAGCCTTGCAAAGGTTAACACGCAGCAGGGCTGGAGGAGGACCAGGATTTCTGGGAATCGGCATGCGGCACCCTTGGTGTGTGGCTGGCGCTGAGCAGGTGCCCTCCCGGGGAAGGCCAGCTGGCCCCTGGCCGCTCGGAGCAGCTCGAGGAATTTCGGAAATCCTCCCCGCCTCGGACATTTGGAGCATCTCCTCTCCACTTTGCCATGCAGGCAGAGAAGCTCCTCACTCCTGCAAGCAATGAGATGAACAGGAGCTTTGGGGGAACTCCTGCAACTGAGAGGGCAGGGGCCCCAGCGTGCTGCGGTCCAGGGGATCGTGAGGGGTCGGCACAACTTTGCGACAGAACCACCTCGCGCGAGAACTGCGTGGCCCAGATCCCTGCAATGATCAGGCCGAGAAGGGTGCCCAGGGGCTGTGCATGCGCGCCCCAGGGAGCAGTAGGTTGGCCGCCGATGATTCTTGAGAATGAATCTTTGGGAGGAAAACTTTCCCCGCGGCGCATGTGGGGCATGTTGCACCCCAGGACACTGGCCATTCTGTCAAGCAGGACTCAGCCTGCTGCCTGGAAATGTTGAAAAACTCGCCCTTGGCCACTTGGAGGTGTTTGGGCTTCGTAAGCTGTTAAAAGCCATTCTGAAAAATTCTGCTTAGGCCACATCTTTCCTGGAGTTACAGGCACACCCGGCTATTTTCCCCGTCACAGGGGCCCAGTCCTGACTGCGCAGTCCTCTAACAACAGCCCTGCGAGGTGGGCTTGCCTGCGTGCCACTGACTGGCCCCCCGCCCTTAGCAAGACCCACGGAGAAGTGGACCGCATCCTGCGCCTCCCCGGCCCCAGGCCTGCAGGGAGGGGCCCTCAGGGTCCACAGCATCCCTGCTTATCCTGCGGGCTCCTCCGGAAGGGTCCTGCTTGCCTGGAGACCGGGCCCTTTTCCTTCTGCACCACCTCTCTGGAGACCGGATCCTGCTGGGTTGTGGCCGGCAGCCGCCCCTGCGTGTGCCCGTGGGCAGGAGCTGCCTAGCGCAGGCAAACCCTTGGGAGGCGGTCCTCTCCCCGTTCCCAGCACTGCAGGCCACTCAACCCCCCTCCCCCACAATGCTCCGGCAGAGGCGCCCAGCAGGCGAGCCGCGACCACAACCAGCCCCACCGTGCCCGCCACTTGCCGCTGCATCTTCGTGTGCTCGGGCCGAGGGAAAAGTGCTCAGCCAAGAGGACAAATATTTATTACTTATCATTATTAATACATAGCGACTCCATTTATTGATATTATTTGTATTTATATGCCACCCTAATAGCCCAGAGGGCTCTCCGGGTGCTTTACAACATTAAAGCCCACCGATCCCAAACAAATAAATAAATTGGCTAAACCACGACTACATACAATAACATAGTTGAAATAAATCAATAAAATAAATAAATACACCATCAAAATTAATTAACGTTAAAATATTGGTTAAATAAAACGTTCTTGAAAATAAGCCATAGTATAAATATGCATTATATACATATAAGGTATAAAATATAAATAAGGCACAAGGGAAGAGGAAAACCTGCTTAACGAAAAGGCCTCCCTCACAAGAGGTCCAAAGCCAGGTCGAGTTCTTTGGGCAGGATGGGGTCTCCCTGCAGACCAGGGAGAACGTCAGCCATCGGATGGCGGAGAAACGGAGCAGATGAAGAGATGGCACTGCTGGGAGCTGCTCTGAGGTTTCTCCTGTTCCTCCAGGAGGGAAGAGGAGGCAGGGAGCTAGAATGGCTGGGCTCCCAGCTTGGGGTCACTGGGGGCAGGCACACGTTCCCCGACGAGCCTGTTTTAAGGTGCTCGGGCTTTGAGGAACAGGCTGGTTCCCGCCTGCAGGAAAGGGCCAGCCTGCCGGGCAGCAGGTGCCCCAGTCACAGAAGCGCAGGAGGTGCGGCTGGAAGGGGCCAGAGGGCCATCAGGCCCAGTCCCTGCTCAGGGCAGGACTCCAGTCAGACCCTCCCTCTCGGAGGCTGCCCAGTGGCAGCTGGAGGGCTTGCAGGGTGGGGGAGCCCGTCAACTTCCTGGGTCACGGGCCCCGTAGTCGTGCTGCTCCCACAGCCAGGAATCTTCTCTGCACAGATGCGAAGGCAAGCGGGAACTCGTTGAACGGGAAACGCGCAGCAAGACTTCGGTGGGCTCTTCTCGTCCGAACACACTTGCAGCAATGCTGCAGAAGCAAAAGACGAGAGCGTGTGGTTGGACCAACGTGATGGAGCTCTCACCGTGGGGGCATGAAAATCCAGGAGCCCAGCAGCCCTGACATATCACACAAAACATGCGTCCCCAGAGCACGTGCAGAAGGCGCCTGTGGCAGATGGCGCAAGCAAGTGAGCCAAGCTGCATGCTCCATGCAAGGCCACTGAGGAGAAGGGGGGAACCCCACCCTGTCCCCAGGACAGGAGCCCCGGGCAAGCGTGGCCCTTTGGACGGGCAGGAGGGAGTCCTGATGAGGCCACGGAGGGCAGAGCACCAGCGACTCCCATCCAGACCCCCACTGCCCTCCCCTCACGCACCCCGGGCATCTCCTGGCCTCAGGATGCGGCAAGAGGACGGCCAGCAGCCAGGCTGCTGTGGGCGCGTGGGTGGCATTTGGGGTGCTCCCCAGCTCTGGGCTCCCGTTGAAAAGCTCCCTGCTTTCGGGAACAGACTGGGCCAAAGTAAGAACCGACCGCCGTGGCCTCTGCTTTCAGGTCTGTGCACCCTCACTTCTTTCCTCCCTTTCGCTGCAAATATGCCGGGCAAAAGCTTTCCGTTGCTTCCAGTGCCCCTTGCTAGTCCAGCAGATTCTCAGCTCTGGCCTTCCGGATGCCCTTCCTGCCCTTTGCCTGCACTCCCCTCTGGTCACCTGAATGTTCCCGCTGGAGGGGACCCCTGGGGATCATCCAGCGGCACCTCCTCCACTGAGCCAGGGATCCAGGACCTGAAACAGCCGGTGGCCCATCTGCCCAGGTCTCACCTCCGTCCCCCGTGCTGCCCTGGGTTCAGGGGAGCCCCGGAGCAGGAGCTGCCGTGGCCTGAGCGGGGGGAACTCGGGCATCGCTGGCCCAGGCCTGGCTGGCGGGGCACGGGGTGCTGAGGGGGCACGTCCCCAGGCAAGGGCCTTCTCTGTTGGGGTGGTCCCTTATCGGGGTCCCCCTGCCACGGAGGCAGGGAACACATTGGAGCATACAGAACAACATGCTTGGACACAGATCCCAGCATCCACAGCATACTTACTGGGGATCAAGGTCAAAGTGGCGACGATGATGACGACGACAACGATGTTGATGAGGATGATAATTATGATGATGGGGAGGAGCAGGGCCACGACAATCCATATATTGTTGGCTGAAAGGGAACAAACACCTGTCAGTCCGGACTGGCAGCCGCCCTCCAGGCCTGGCCAAGGGGCCCTCCGAGTGGCGCTGTGTCGGGGGTCTGGCACGATCGCAAGACCCCTTCCCTCCGGCCGGAGACTCAGAGGGCCCCTCCCTGCCACAGCCCCGCAAAGCAAGCCCTGCAAAAACGGGGACATGCCCCTTTGGGCACCCCGGGGGCCCCCTGCCACCCCCCATTTTCCCAGGGGACACAATGCAACGGCAACACACAAAGGCTGGTAAACACCTGGCAGGCTGCCCCTGAAATTGGCCCCCTCCAAAAACTGCATCCTCGCCCTCCGAACACAAGCAATGAGGACAGTCGGCATCCCTGGATGTGGGGGAGGCTGCGGGGAGTTTCCTTCAGGTCTTGTCCTGCAACACCCCCGTTTCCCGTCCAGCCAGGTCAAACCACCCCCACAAATACATGCAGGCAGGAATTCAAGAAAAGTCACTCACCGAACGGGGGTTGGCGACAACTGTTCTGTTGTCGTTTCCCTGAAAAGACAAAATCAGGATATTCCCGCTGGAGGGGACCCCCGGGGATCGTCCAGCGACTCTTTCTCCACTGAGCCAGGGATCCAGGACATGAAACGGCCAGTGGCCCATCTGCCCAGGTCTCCCCTCCATCCCCCGTGCTGCCCTGGGTCCCGCCCCCCGGGCTCCTGCGGGGGTGATCAGGGGAGCCCCGGAGCAGGAGCTGCCGTGGCCTGAGTGGGGGGAACTCGGGCATCGCTGGCCCAGGCAGGTGCTGAGGGGGCACGTCCCCAGGCAAGGGCCTTCTCTGTTCGGGGGGCCCTTCTCGGGGTCCCCACTGCCACCGAGGCAGGGAACACACTGGAGCATACAGAACGACATGCTTGGACACAGATCCCAGCATCCACAGCATACTTACTGAGTTTGAAGATCAAAGTGGCGATGACGATGATGATGAGTAGGACCACGAGAATCCATATATTGGAGGCTAAAAGAGAACGAACACCTGTCAGTCCAGACTGGCAGCAGCCCTCCAGGCCTGGCCAAGAGACCCTCCGAGTGGCGCTGTGTTGGGGGTCTTGCACGGTCAGCAGGCCCCTTCCATCCAGCCAGAGCCTCAAAGGGACCCTCCCTGCCACAGCCCCGCACAGCTGCCCCTGAAATTGGCCCCCGCAGCAGAAACCGCATCCCCCCCTCTGGACACAGGCATCCCCTGCTCTCTGCCCAGCCACACACAGGATCCGACGGACCACCGTGGCCTAAAGGGGTCCTGTCTTCTGGACGCCCCCATCTTCCCTGAGAGAAGGACCCAATTTTGAGGCCCGGTTCCTTTGCTCCCTAGGCCTCTCTGACCCATGCAGGCTTCAGAATGTCATCCTCGTCTGGGCTGAGGCCCCTGCGGTGATGAATATCCTGTCTGCGGCCACCATCCCTTCTGGCCAGCAAACTTGGTGCTTTGCGAGGTGGGAGCAGTGTGAGGCGAGGCAACAGCCTGATGTCCAGTTCAGTCCTTTGTCTTGCCCTTTGAGGCGATTCTTCGAGATTTCGTTGTCTAGGCTTCACTCAAGCTTCTTAGCTGTAGAACTTGCATCTCGCGTTTGGCCTGGTTATTCCTTATAAATGATGCAATGGAGCAAGGCAGAACACAGGAATGGATCCCCGTCACAGGCACTGCAGTTCCAGGAGCCAGGACGTAACATGGGACATGGAGAGCTTTTCCTTCCAGGGCTGTAGAGAAAAGGAGTCTTTCCTCTTCTCTTCTCTTCTCTCTTCTCTTCTGGGGTGCCAGCGTGGCTGTTTGGTTCCTGGAAAGGTGCAGCTCAGAAAAAAAAAAAGGTTAATTAAGAGGGAAAATAACTTTTACATTTCTTCACCGAAGCTGGTTGTAGGCAGTGGCAGAGAGATCCACATGAGTTCGGAGAGAAACCTCAAGATGTAAAGTCTATGTCCTTTTTTTTTTTTTAGTATCTTTACTACAGTCTCAAGAAGAAAATGTTTGGGTAGCTGAAATCAATCCAACCAATGCAAAAATGCACACGAAAGAGACCCTCCTTTGAACTGGTGTTGCACAGACCCGTTGCTTGCCTGGGCTAAAGAGAAAGGTGCTTCCTGCTGGACAATGAGAGCCCCTTTACGCAATTTGTTGTTACAGAGATGATACTCTCCCACAGAGCTGCAAAATGCGCCAACCCTTTGTTAACACAGACGGACATTTAGATGAACATATGAGTGCTGATGTTCATGGAAAGAAGTTTTGAGAACTGGCCATGTTAGCTCCCCACATCCTTGGGCTGGCAAATGGGCTCAGTCCCCAACAAACATTAGGCTGCTGGAAGGAAAAATTTTCTTTTAGTCCATAAATAACATTAACAGTAAAAATTGTTATCACTATCAGTAATATTTGGCAACATCGCAAAAGGGAAAAAGCAAACAAAACTGTTTGTTGAACTTCAAAGGGAAAAAGTAGCCTCACAGATTTGAAGAGATTTTTCCCAGGCACGTCTGCCCGCGCACACACAGCCCCAGAGTTGCATCCATTCCCTCCCAATCATTCAGTTGTAGCATAGCAATAACAAGATGTGTGTGTATAAGAATTCAGAACTTACACACACACACACACACACAAGACCCAGATCCATGATGCATAGAAAAATAAAAGTTATTGGAGAGGGAAAACTCTTGATGGTTGACACAATTAAGACACATGCTCACAACATTGCCTTTTGGAAGGATTCCCTTCCTTAAAAAAAAAAAATCGCCTAGCTACTCATAGAGAGTGCTTAAGGGTCCTGGTTTTAACCCAAACCTTCCCATGGAAATTTTTCCTTGAGGCAATACAAGCTTTTCACACTCAAAGAACCTCACATGCCTTGCCTCAGTTACATGACTTTTTTTATACTAGTTTTATTTTAAGACACCAAGATTTCTTCTGAGAGTTTTCTAGATACTCAAAGACTTTCTTTTGAGAACATAGTGCAAGCCCGCCTCCAATCTGTGGCTGGAAGCACAGCCCCTCAAAGCCCCCAAAGTACTTTGAACTCTGCACATGCTCAGACGCTTTGTAGGTGCTGCTTCTGCAGTACTCACAAAGTGGTGGCACCTTCCTGCCAGAGCATCCCCCCTTTTCTTGGCTCTGTGGAATAGCCAAGCCCACAGAGTCAAGAAATCCAAATTTCCAGCACAAATCCCCCCTGAATTCAGTTGGCCAGACCAAACCCAGAGAAGAGGCTGCAGTTACTGGCTCTTGAAATAATGGGAGTGCTCTTAGCAAGGTAGACCATTCCTCTTTTTTCTCTCTCTCATTTGTTTTCCTTGTCTTTACTTCAAAAGTTACACATTTCTTTCCATATTTTTTTTCCAGTAGAAAAAGTACCTGATCACCATTTACCAAAACTCTTAAAATTCTCACACACACCCAAGCACCATGCACCCCTTGAATCTAGGAATGCCTGTCAAATACACTCTCATTCTCACATGGCACACACACAACATCCAGAAAAAAAATCTTTGTCTTTCATTCAAACTTCACATTGCAAACAGTTGCAGGTTCAACAGGGGGAGGAAAACCAGCCAATTTGGGCAGTAATATTTATCAATGGTTAGCTGCAGTCTGTCTTCCCCTGATTTTACACTCTGCCCTGTTGAATTCCAGCCTGCTACTGCTCAGGCTCATTGCTAAACACAACAATTTAAATTTTCAAGACTTGACCAGCAAAATGTTCCCAATATAAAATAAAAACCCCTTTCTTTATCTCTCTGGAAATCCTTTCAGGACTCCTACTGAGAATTTAACAGTATATACTTATTTTTCCCATCTTTCATCTGCCCATCAGCATCCCCTCCTGGAATTTCAAATGCACATTATTTAATCTAACAAGAAAATCTTCCCACCTAGGAGGGCTGTAAGGCAGATGGAAGAGGCAGAAAAACTTTCATTAAAGACATTAAAACAGTGTTCTCAGCTTCTGACAAGGAAAGGACCTGCATAAAAAATGTTTCTGTATAACCCCTCTTTCATACGGGGCTTTCACACAGGATAAGCTCGTTGAGGATGTCCAGAAAACTGGGTAGGACCTGTGTTAGCCCAGTTCAAGGGCCACACATTTCCTTACTTCCCAGTTCTGGCTCATATAGAAGGAATGGGAAAAGGAAAAAATCTCACACACATTTCCCTGATCATCACCTTTTTCCCAGCTGGACTCAGCCATGCTTGGGCTCAGGCAAATGACCTCATGAATCTGTATCTCAATCAAAGCCAGGTTCACACATCCTCATCTCAGGGGCAAGAACAGCCATCCACGCCCTTGCTTTCAACCATGCCCTGAGGAGGACAGATTGGTGCGGCTGCGTGGGGAGTTTTCATTTCCTGAGGAACCCCCAAAACCCACTCTGGGCTATGCCTACCTCCCAGAAAGGGGAACACATTTAAAATACAAACACACGCGGTTTTCCCAAATTTTCCGAACAGCAGCTTACAAGTATAAATATTTCTTACCTACCATTATTAATAAATAGCGACTTAACTTTACTTATTTATTATTTGTACTTCTATACCACCCTAATAACCCAGAGGGCTCTCGGGACGGTTTGCAGCATTAAAACCGGCCAATTCTAAACAAATTGGATTAAAACCCAGCGGAATCCGAAAGTGCTGACGCCGCCTGTGGGGAAACGGCCCCTTCGCTGGGCAACCACGCGTGGCCTGCCCCTTCCCTCCAGCAACTGTCTCCCTTTGGGCCGCTGCAGCTCGGAGCCCCCAAGCCGAGCGCTTCGTGAGACGGGCAGCGGCGCAAGAGGCAGGCGAACCCTTGCGGACAAACCGGCTGCAGACCAGGGAGACCGTCAGCTGTCAGTCGGCGGAGAAACGGAGCAGAGGAAGAGATGGCACTGCTGGGAGCTGCTCTGAGGCTTCTCCTGTTCCTCCAGGAGGGAAGATGCGAAGGCAAGCGGGAACTCGTTGAACGGGAAACGCGCAGCAAGACTTCGGTGGGCTCTTCTCGTCCGAACACACTTGCAGCAACGCTGCAGAAGCAAAAGACGAGAGCGTGAGGTTGGACCAACGTGATGGAGCTCTCACCGTGGGGGCATGAAAATCCAGGAGCCCAGCAGCCCTGACATATCACACAAAACATGCGCCCCTGGAGCATGTCCAGAAGGTGCCTGTGGCAGATGGCGCAAGCAAGTGAGCCAAGCTGCATGCTCCATGCAAGGCCACTGAGGAGGAGGGGGGAATCCCACCTTGCCCCCCGGATAGGAGCCCCGGGCAAGCGTGGCCCTTTGGACGGGCAGGAGGGAGTCCTGATGAGGCCACGGAGGGCAGAGCACCAGCGACTCCCATCCAGACCCCCCCTGCCCTCCCCTCACGCACCCCGGGCATCTCCTGGCCTCAGGATGCGGCAAGAGGACGGCCATCAGCCAGGCTGCTGTGGGCGCGTGGGTGGCATTCGGGGTGCTCCCCAGCTCTGGGGTCCCGTTGAAAAGCTCCCTGCTTTCGGGAACAGACTGGGCCAAAGTAAGAACCGACCGCTGTGGCCTCTGCTTTCAGGTCTGTGCACCCTCACTTCTTTCCTCCCTTTCGCTGCAAATATGCCGGGCAAAAGCTTTCCGTTGCTTCCAGTGCCCCTTGCTAGTCCAGCAGATTCTCAGCTCTGGCCTTCCGGATGCCCTTCCTGTCCTGCCCTTTGCCTGCACTCCCCTCTGGTCACCTGAATGTTCCCGCTGGAGGGGACCCCTGGGGATCATCCAGCGGCACCTCCTCCACTGAGCCAGGGATCCAGGACCTGAAATGGCCGGTGGCCCATCTGCCCAGGTCTCACCTCCGTCCCCCGTGCTGCCCTGGGTTCAGGGGAGCCCCGGAGCAGGAGCTGCCGTGGCCTGAGCGGGGGGAACTCGGGCATCGCTGGCCCAGGCCTGGCAGGCGGGGTGGGGGGTGCTGAGGGGGCACGTCCCCAGGCAAGGGCCTTCTCTGTTGGGGGGGTCCCTTATCGGGGGTCCCTTATCCCTTATCCACGCCCTTGCTTTCAACCATGCCCTGAGGAGGACAGATTGGTGCAGCTGCGTGGGGAGTTTCCATTTCCTGAGGAACCCCCAAAACCCACTCTGGGCTATGCCTTCCTCCCAGAAAGGGGAACACTTTTAAAATACAAACAGACGCGGTTTTCCCAAATTTTCCCAACAGCAGCTTACAAGTATAAATATTTCTTACATACCATTATTAATAAATAGCGACTTAACTTTACTTATTTATTATTTGTACTTCTATACCACCCTAATAACCCAGAGGGCTCTCGGGACGGTTTGCAGCATTAAAACCGGCCAATTCTAAACAAATTGGATTAAAACCCAGCGGAATCCGAAAGTGCTGACGCCGCCTGTGGGGAAACGGCCCCTTCGCTGGGCAACCACGCGTGGCCTGCCCCTTCCCTCCAGCAACTGTTTCCCTTTGGGCCGCTGCAGCTCGGAGCCCCCAAGCCGAGCGTTTGGGAGACGGGCAGCGGCGCAAGAGGCAGGAGAACCGTTGCGGACGAACCGGCTGCAGACCAGGGAGACCGTCAGCTGTCAGTCGGCGGAGAAACGGAGCAGAGGAAGAGATGGCACTGCTGGGAGCTGCTCTGAGGCTTCTCCTGTTCCTCCAGGAGGGAAGAGGAGGCAGGGAGCCGGAATGGCCGGGCTGCCAGCTTGGGGTCACTGGGGGCAGGGACACGTTCCCCGACGAGCCTGTTTTAAGGTGCTCCGGCTTTGAGGAACAGGCTGCTTCCCGCCTGCAGGAAAGGGCCAGCCTGCCGGGCAGCAGGTGCCCCAGTCACAGAAGCACAGGAGGTGCGGCTGGAAGGGGCCAGAGGGCCATCAGGCCCAGTCCCTGCTCAGGGCAGGACTCCAGTCAGACCCTCCCTCTCAGGGGGCTGCCCAGTGGCAGTGGGAGGGCCTGCAGGGTGCGGGAGCCCGTCAACTTCCTGGGTCATGGCCCCGTAGTCGTGCTGCTCCCACAGCCAGGAATCTTCTCTGCACAGATGCGAAGGCAAGCGGGAACTCGTTGAACGGGAAACGCGCAGCAAGACTTCGGTGGGCTCTTCTCGTCCGAACACACTTGCAGCAACGCTGCAGAAGCAAAAGACGAGAGCGTGAGGTTGGACCAACGTGATGGAGCTCTCACCGTGGGGGCATGAAAATCCAGGAGCCCAGCAGCCCTGACATATCACACAAAACATGTGCCCCCGGAGCATGTCCAGAAGGCGCCTGTGGCAGATGGCCCAAGCAAGTGAGCCAAGCTGCATGCTCCATGCAAGGCCACTGAGGAGGAGGGGGAAATCCCACCCTGTCCCCTGGATAGGAGCCCCGGGCAAGGGTGGCCCTTTGGACTGGCAGGAGGGAGTCCTGATGAGGCCACCGAGGGCTGAGCACCAGGACCTCCCATCCCAGAGGTGGCTAGTTCAGGGAAGCCCGAGCTCTGGGCCATGGGCAGGGGGAAGCCCTGTCCCAGCTGGGCCCTTTCCCTGCGCCCCCTGCACCCACTTACCACTGTCAGCTGTCACAGAGTCCATGCTGCTCGCTGCAACCGAAGCAGAAAGAGGGAATCGGTTTTCGTGCGTCTGCACAGGGAGGGAGCCCCCTTCCCCCCACAGCTTCCTCCGCTCACATTGCAGCTTTGGGAGTTGCTCTTGCAGCACATTCCTGCCCCTCCCAGGTGCCTGAGGCAACTGCCTGTCCAAGGGGATCCTGCTGGCCTGGTGAGGGGACGCACCCCAGGAGAGCCCAGGGTGGGGGTGTCCCAGCCCCTCTGCGCTGCCTGCCCGCCCTGGCATCCCAGGACGCTGCCTCCACCGCTAGGGAGCTGCCTGCAATCCAAGGCCAGCCACCCTCTGAGGACGGGGTGCCCAGGTTCAAGCAGCCGCCGCACCGAGTCCCGGAGGGGCTCCGGAAGGCACCTAAATGGGCGGGAGGCTCCCCTTCGGCTCCCTCAAGCGAGGCCAAGCCTTGCCTTCCCTCGGCAGGGGGCTCTCTCCACTTACCGCAGCTGGAGCTGTTGGCTTCTCGGGCTTTTGCTGGAAAGGAAAGGAATGAGGACAGTCGGCATCTCTGGACGTGGGGGAGGCTGCGGGGAGGAAAAGGCCTCCCTCACAAGAGGTCCAAAGCCAGGTCGAGTTGTTTGGGCAGGATGGGGTCTCCCTGCAGACCAGGGAGAAAGTCAGCCTTCGGGCGGCGGAGAAACGGAGCAGATGAAGAGATGGCACTGCTGGGAGCTGCTCTGAGGTTTCTCCTGTTCCTCCAGGAGGGAAAAGGAGGCAGGGAGCCGGAATGGCCGGGCTGCCAGCTTGGGGTCACTGGGGGCAGGCACACGTTCCCCAAGAGCCTGTTTTAAGGTGCTCCGGCTTTGAGGAACAGGCTGGTTCCTGCCTGCAGGAAAGGGCCAGCCTGCCGGGCAGCAGGCGCCCCACTCACAGAAGCGCAGGAGGTGCGGCTGGAAGGGGCCAGAGGGCCATCAGGCCCAGTCCATGCTCAGGGCAGGACTCCAGTCAGACCCTCCCTCTCAGGGGCTGTGCAGTGGCAGTGGGAGGGCCTGCAGGGTGGGGGAGCCCGTCAACTTCCTGGGTCATGGGTCCCGTAGTCGTGCTGCTCCCACAGCCAGGAATCTTCTCTGCACAGATGCGAAGGCAAGCGGAAACTCGTTGCACGGGAAACGGGCAGCAAGACTTCGGTGGGCTCTTCTCGTCCGAACACACTTGCAGCAATGCTGCAGAAGCAAAAGACGAGGGCGTGAGGTTGGACCAACGTGATGGAGCTCTCTCCGTGTGGGCATGAAAATCCATGCTCAGGCTAATTGCTAAACACAACAATATAAATTTTCAAGACCTTACCAGCAAAATGTTCCCAATATAAAATAAAAACCCCTTTCTTTATCTCTCTGGAAATCCTTTCAGGACTCCTACTGAGAATTTAACAGTATGTACCTTTTTCCCTCTTTTTTTTCCATCTTTCATCTGCCCATCAACATCCCCTCCTGGAATTTCAAATGCACATTATTTAATCTAACAAGAAAATCTTCCTACCTAGGAGGGCTGTAAGGCAGATGGAAGAGGCAGAAAAACTTTCATTAAAGACATTAAAACAGTGTTCCCAGCTTCTGACAAGGAAAGGACCTGCATAAAAAATGTTTCTGTGTAACCCCTCTTTCATACAGGGCTTTCACACAGGATAAGCTTATTGAGGATGTCCAGAAAACTGGGCAGGACCTGTATTAGCCCAATTCAAGGCCACACATTTCCTTACTTCCCAGTTCTGGCTCATATAGGAGGAATGGGGAAAGGAAAAAATCTCACACACATTTCCCTGATCAACACCTTTTTCCAGCCGGACTCAGCCATGCTTGGGCTCAGGCAAATGACCTCACGAATCTGTATCTCAATCAAAGCCAGGTTCACACATCCTCAACTCAGGGGCAAGAACACCCATCCACGCCCTTGCTTTCAACCATGCCCTGAAGAGGACAGATTGGTGCGGCTGCGTGGGGAGCGCCTATTTCCTGAGGAACCCCCAAAACCCACTCTGGGCTATGCCTTCCTCCCAGCAAGGGGAACACTTTTAAAATACAAACAGACGCGGTTTTCCCAAATTTTCCCAACAGCAGCTTACAAGTATAAATATTTCTTACATACCATTATTAATAAATAGCAACATAACTTTACTTATTTATTATTTGTACTTCTATACCACACTAATAGGGACTGCAGGTGGTGCAGTGGTTTAAAATGTTGTGCTGCTGGGCTGGTTAATCGAAAGGTTGCCGGTTCGAATCTGCACATGGGGTGAGCTCCCGTGCTCCGTCCCAGCTCTCCGGCTTTTGCTGGAAAGGAAAGGAATGAGGACAGTCGGCATCTCTGGATATGGGGGAGGCTGCGGGGAGTTTCCTTCAGGTCTTGTCCTGCAACACCCCCGTTTCCCATCCAGCCAGGTCAAACCACCCCCACGAATACATGCAGGCAGGAATTCAAGAAAAGTCACTCACCGAACGGGGGTTGGTGACAACCGTTCTTTTGTCGTTTCCCTGCAAAGACAAAATCAGGATATTCCCGCTGGAGGGGACCCCCGGGGATCGTCCAGCGACACCTTCTCCACTGAGCCAGGGATCCAGGACCCCGAAACGGCTGTGCAGGTGCCCCTCCAACTGCCTCCTCGCAGCCCCCAGAGAAGGGCAGCCCAGCAGCTTCCCAGGCAGGAGGGGGGCCCATCTGCCCTGCTCTCCTACTCCCTCCCTCCCACCCCTGTGCTGCCCTGATCCCCCCGCTGGGCCACTGCAGGGGCGATCAGGGGAGCCCCGGAGCAGAAGCTGCCATGGCCTGAGCGGGGGGAACTCGGGCATCGCTGGCCCAGGCCTGGCAGGCGGGGAGGGGGGTGCTGAGGGGGCACGTCCCCAGGCAAGGGCCTTCTTTGTGGGGGGGCCCTTCTCGGGGTCCCCACTGCCACCGAGGCAGGGAACACACTGGAGCATACCGAACGACATGCTTGGACACACATCCCAGAATCCACAGCATACTTACTGCGGATCAAGAACAAACCGATGACGATGACGAAGACGACGACGGCGACGGCGACGACGACGACGACGACGGGTAGGACCACGACCTTCCATACATTGGAGGCTAAAAGGGAAGAAACACCTGTCAGTCCGGACTGGCATCCGCCCTCCAGGCCTGGCCAAGAGACCCTCTGAGTGGCGTTGTGTCGGGGGTCTCGCAGGATCGTCAGACCACCGTGGCCTAAAGGGGTCCTGTCTTCCGGCCGCCCCCATCTTCCCTGGGAGAAGGACCCAACTCCCGGAAACTCACCGGGGGCCAAGCTCCGATCCCGCCATCTCTCACCCGGAGGCTCCTCCCAGGCCAGGGCCAGAGGCTCGGGGAGGCCCGTGTGGTTCACGAGGCACCGGTACTGGTCCCGCTTTTGGGGGTCAATGTCGATGGAGAGCTGGTGGTAGAAGGTCCCGTCTGCATTGGGAGCGACCCGAGTGAAGGTGTATTGCTCCTGGTCCGTCCCGTTCAGTCTCCAGGTGGCGTTAATCTGCCTCGGGTAGAAGCCGCGGACGTGGCAGACGAGGGTCTCCACGCTGTCGTTAACCTCCCGGGAAACGTGCACCATGGGGGGCTCTGCGAAAAGGGACACCCCGTGTCAGCAGAGCTGCCAGAGCCATTCCGGGCTGGCAGGAGGGAGCACGGGGGCCCCAAGGCAGGTGGGGCGTCATGTCACCATCCAGCTGCGCCCACCTCTGCCCCACACCGCCAGCAGCCCCAGGAACGGACACAAGGCTCCCAGCCGGTTTTCCACATGTTGAAATTGCTCAAAAGGTGAAGCATCCCCATGACTCCGCTTCCGAGCCGAGGGGCCAGCGTTCGCCTGCAGACAGTTCCCGGGGCGTGTGGCCACGGAGACTGGAGGCCGAGCCACGCGGGTCGCTGCTCCCTTCCACCACGGGGGGACCCAGTTCCCCACTGGCATTTGCATGCTTTCCAGCTGCTACGGGGGCAAGTGGGCCAGGTCCTCCTCCTCCGCTCGCCTGTAGGGTGGGGGGCAGCCAGCCCCGCCCCTTTGCCTGGGCCAGCCGGCCCCTCTGGACCCCGCCAGACCATGGGGCTGGGACGGGGGCAATGCCAAGCGGAGGTGATGCTTCGTGCTGCAATCGAGGGGGAGGAAGGAGGCCCCCCCGAGGACACCCCCATTCCCCGCACCTGTCACATTCGCGTAGCTCCAGTATCTCTGCAGCTGCTCCATGCAGGTCTCCTCCAGGAAGCGCTTGATCGCTTCAGCAATGGAGGGCCGGGCCTCCCACAACATCTTGGTGTTTTCGGCCGCGGTCCCGGCCGCTGTCCAGGTGAGGTCCGCCAAGTGGAAGGTGAGATAGTCCCTCCCGTCACAAGCAGAGTGCCAATGACTTCGTGTGCTCCCGTCACTGCTCCGCTCACAGCCAAACATCTCCTGCCAGACGAGAGATCCTGGAGGGGAAGCACAGGAGGCCATCAGGGAAGGGGGACAAGCAGCGCCCCATGCGCCCCCCACCGCACCCCGGGCTGCCATGCCGCCAGACGGGCAGTCATCCTTTCCCCATGGCCTCACTGCCTCGGGGCCACGCAGCCAGCCCCACACAAGAGGCCAGGCTGGAGTGGGCAGACAGAGACTCTCCTGCCCGCCGGGCAGCATCTTTCAGCCGCTCCAAGTCCCAGTTGCCGGCAGAGTCCTGAACTGAGCTCTGGCCAGAAGCAGAGAGTCCCCAGGAGGGAATGGCTGCCAGTCTCCCGTGCTGGCATCTGGGGGGCGCTGGGCCTTCAGATCGCCCCCAAACACCGCCACCGCCACCGCCGCCACCGGAGGATCCTTTGGTGAGGTCCATGTTCCTCACAACCCCCACCTCCCCGCAGCCGCTCCCCCCAGACCATGTGCTGGGGGGCGGCGCCTCGGCCTGCTCTGCACCCACCTGCACTGGCGGCCCAGCAGCTCCTGGCCGCTTCCAGACGTCCTCCAGATCGCCACGTGCGCTGCAGCATCTTGGCCTGCTTGTCCCAGAACCCAGGCAGGTCCTGCTCCACCGTCTTCGCCCAGGCGCCTCGAGGCCGGGCCTCGCCGGAGCGGCTGTCGTACTGCAGGAAGGCTGCGCCGTTCAGACGCGCCTCGAGCCCCAGCTGGGGCGGCCCCGGGGCGGCGTGCGGGGTCAGGACGATGAAGTAGCCCAAGGAAGTCGAGGACGAGGGGGAGCCTGGAGAGCAGTCATGGATAGAGGGAGACAGTCGGCGTTCATAATGAGTGGAACAGGGGACACAACGGGAGAAGCTGGTTTTGGTTACAACAAGCACTACAGTTACTGAAAACAAAGGAAGAGAGATGGGGCAGGGGTGTGAAGGAGAAGTAAGATTTTTTTTTACTTTAAATGGAATGATTTAAATGGGTTGGCACGTTTATATGTGGTGTGAGAAGGTTGAGTTGCATGATTCGTTTTTTAAAATTACCATACTAGAAAATCATTAATGTGGATGTAGGAAAAGCTATACTAGGATGGTTTTTTCACCCATGGAAGCTTTTCTGTATCCAAATTCATTGACTTTTGAAGGGATTATAAGATATGATTTATATTTTGGATAAAGATGGAGAATTGAAATTGAGCTAAGAAATACAAGAATAGGGAGTTGATTTTTTTTGGCAACATAAGGTGTAGATACTATTGAGATATGTCAAAGATTCTAAAGAGTGAGGTCTCTATAAGGAGTTAATAGTATTTGACTAAGTGATGCTTAAACCTGATGAAATATTAGCAATCTCGTATAAAGAAAACTTGTATAAAATGTATTATAGGTGGTAGTTGTCGCCAAATAGATTAGCCAAGATGTTTTTAAAGATGTGAAATGGATGTTGGATAGGTAAACATAAATTGAGTATTTTTATTATATAGGATAGAGGTAGTGATACAAAAATCCTTGGTTTCTTAAACCTGATTTTTTTTAAATTAGGCATTCTACTAGAACATTAGTAAATAAGAAATGTATCTGATTCTACTTGTAATTATTGCGGTGAGGAGTATATTTGCTTAATACTGGAAAATGAAGAATTACCCATCGTTGCATTGATTAAAAGATCCTGGATTCTCCAGAAATGGTCCGACTGAATTTACCATTGAAGGAGAAAGAAGATACTGACTTCTATCAAACTATCATTTTCTTTTATTATTGGCTAGAGATACGGGACATTACATAGAGGTAAACATGTTTTTGGACTTGGCTTAGATTTAAATATGTTTCTAAGTTACCAGAAATGGATTTGAATATGGCTAAGGCATGTTTAAAAGAATAATGGGGGGGGGGGGCTGACCCAATATGTCTGATGTATTTGATGATTGATATTTTTAGTCTTAGTTTAAAAATTTTAACAAAACTTATTTAAAAAACTTAATGGAACAGGGGACACAACGGGGAGAGGCTGCCGTGTTAGGAGAGCAACCGCCCCCTGCTCGCATTCACTGCTGCTCAGCGGAACGCACCCTCACGGCAGCGCCGCCTGGCAGGAGAGCCGCGCCGGAAGTGCCCCGCGGCCCCCATTCCGCTGCTCTGAGCCCCGCGCTCGGGCGACGCGCTGCGCCCAAGGCCTCGCCAGCCACGCCCCCGCCCCGCGACTGCCGATTGGCCGAGGAGCAGGCGTCCGTCCAATGGGGGCCCGAGGCGAGGCCTACGGCAGGGAGCCGCCGGCAACGGACCCTCTGGCTTCTGAGCCGCCCGGAACGCCGGGCGAGAAGGGGCCTCGCTCCAAGGCACGGACGGCGGCGAACAGCGTTGCAGAACTGCCGTGTCGGGAGAGCAAGCGCCCTCTGCTCGCATCCACTGCTGCTCAGCGGATCGGACACTCCGGCAGCGACGGGAAGCAGCACAGCCGGGACGCGGCGCTGCCCCGTCGCCCGCAGGCCGCTGCTGTGAGCGAGCCTTGCGGAGGCGCCGCACGCCGGGCCCGCTGCCGCGGAGGCAGGTCTACTGGGCGGACGTTCCTGCTGTTGCACCGTCAAGCGCCCTCTGCTTGCAGTCAATGCTGCACAGCAAATGCTGCGACGACGGGACCCGCAGGCCGCCGCTCCGAGCCCAGCGGAGGCGCCGCGCCCGCTGTGTGCCTGCCCGGCCCGGCCCGGCCCGCACACCGCCGACTGCCGCTTGCTCACGGGGAAGGTCTTCGGCCCAAGGGACAGCCGCTTTCTGCTCCTATTTTCGGAGAACTGGGAACCATTTAGTTTTAGTATTACTTGTCGGTATTTGTTTTTCGGGGGCTGACGGAGACCTTTTAATTTAAACGCCATTTTAATAGTTAATATTATTTATTCATATTATTTTTAGGGCCTGGACGTCTCCAATTGTACTATATTGTTTTTATATTATTATTATTTATTTATTCTTGTGAGCTTCCCCGAGGCTTCTGCGAATGGGGCGGCATAGAACATTTCTTAATAAATGAAATAAAGAAGCCAACTAGAGAAGACCCATCTATTTGCGAGGCGCTCGGGGGGTACAGCACCCCCAGTTATTCTGGCGCCCCAGGCCCGGACGGCCCCCTTTTTTAAGGGCCCTTCGGGTCCGAGCATCTGCACTCAGTCTGTAGGATACTTTGGAGATGAAACCACCCAACATGTTTTCAGGGTGCTGGGGGGCCCTCGGACTCCCACTTCCTTAGGTGCCCCCAAGGGCCCAGCTCTGTAGGAGCCCCTCAGGCTTCAAGGGGCCACACCTTTCTTAGACCCCAAGTGGGCAAAGAGTCCCCACACCCATTTCGGGGGCCCTCCAGAGTATATTTTCTTCCTTTCGCATTTGGCGGCTGCAGAAAACCCGCATATGTTGGGGGGCCGGCAGCTCTGGGAACAGCTTGGCTGGATATAGAGGGTGACTGAGTCGTCTTCATAATGAATGGAACATGGGACACAACGGGGAGAGGCTGCCGTGTTATGACAGCAACCGCCCCCTGCTCACACTCACTGCTGCTCAGTGGATGGGACACTCACAACGGGGAGAGGCTGCTGTGTTGTGACAGCAACCGCTCCCTGCTCACACTCACAGCTGCTCAGTGGATGGGACACTCACAACGGGGAGAGGCTGCTGTGTTGTGACAGCAACCGCCCCCTGCTCACACTCACAGCTGCTCAGTGGATGGGACACTCACAACGGGAAGAAGCTGCCGTGTTAGGAGAGCAACCGCCCTCTGCTCGCATTCCCTGCTGCTCAGCGGATCGGACGCTCTCCGGCAGCGACGGGAGCAGCACAGCCGGGACCTGGTGCTGCCCCATCGCCCGCAGGCCGCTGCTGTGAGTGAGCCTTGCGGAGGCGCCACATGCCGCGCCTGCTGTTGGGGAGGCAGGTCTACTGGGCAGCTCTTCCTGCTGTTCCAGGGAAGCTGGGAGGGAGGAGGATGTTGGGGATCTAAATAATGGGGTCTCTTGGGGAGGGTCGTGGAAGCCAGGGGACTGCAGGACGGGTCATGGGTGGCTCTAACCAGGGAGGCCTGGGAGGCGGCCTTCCGGAATTGGCAGGGTTGCTCTCGTATCCATTAATTTTGAGGCCTGGTGGAAGATGGGAGCCGTCCAGGAGGCTGGCACCAGTGGGGACAACCACGTGATGGCAATTACATGAGCGCATACTATTCATGCCAGTGTCAGGCTGAAGCCTTGTTCTTTTCCCTGCACTTTCCCACCTGTGCTTCCACTATTGTTCTTATTGATTTGCTATGTACTGCATGGAGCGCCTTTGCTTTGTAGCACCTTCCTGAGATGCCTTTACAGAACAGGACAAAAGTGTTTTAAACAAGCAGTGAAAGTGAAGCAGCAGCCTCCTGTGCTCAATGAGGGAAAAGTTGTGGGGCCATTTCAAAAGCTGTGGCTCAGAAGGAAGGGGCAGGATGGCCCAGGAAGGAAGGGACTGCGAACTGTTTGCCGCGATCAGGGAAATGCTCCCGAGTTCGCGGCCTGCAGCCTGAAGCCGGACGGCCTCTGCCAAAGCAGCTTCCTGCAGCCGCGCCAGTGCGCAATCTTGCCACCTCCCCTGCAGGACAGGCGCCCTCAGCCTTGGCCAGGCTGTTCCGAATGCGCCTCGCTTCCCAGGAACAGTTTTCTCTGGGCGGTTTACCGTCGCCTTTAAAGAAGAAAAGGTTGGGAGAGGAACCTTGTCAAGAAATAAAATGGCTGGCTGGATGTCCAAGAGGGGCTGATCTCACCCTGGGAAGCTCCGAGGAAGCAATGGCCTTCCTGTCCTCTCCCCACTTGCCCCAACCCCCCCCCCGTTTGATTCCAGGGCCTGGCAAGCCTCACAGGCACTCAGATGGAGCCCCGCTTCCTTTCTGGGATCACCCCCACTCTGGCCAGCATGGGGCAGGGTGTTTCTCGCGCCTCTTCCCACTGAAGGGCAGCCTGGCCGGTGTTATGGCCTTGGCACGTGGACAGCGGACAGACAGCACCCGGCGCGATCGACAGGGCACCCGCGGACAAGGGATGGGAGGCCTCTTCCAAAATGTCCTTAAGGGCACATGATTGCGTCCTCCCGGACAACATCATACCAAGGTGGCCTGCAAGCAGGATTTCCGCAGCAGGAGTGCAAAGGCTGAGCTAGATCCCAGCCTGTTTCGAGGGATTGTATAGAGTACCTTCTGGAAGCAGAAGTGATTGCACAGCATTTGAAGGCTGTTCTTCAGAACCATAAAAGGGGGAAATGTGCGGGGGGGGGATATGGAAAGCCAGCCAGAGCACTGCGAGGCGTAAAGGAAAAGGCGGATGCATTGCGCCTCCAGACGTGCACGGGAGCATGACGGAAAGCTTCGGAAGGTTCCCCTGCCAGGCCTCCCTTCAGGAGGATGCGCAGAGACGATGGATATATGAGGAGCTTCTCGTGGACTGTCATGCGCAGCTACAGCTTTGCACCCATTAGGATCCGATGTGCACGTTTCGGATGCTGCAGAAGTCGGGACACTCCTGCTCTCTGACATTAATAGAAGTATAAATCCTTCATTCAAGTGTCCGTCTGTTTGCGGAAGCTGCTCTTTTTCTCAGCGTTCCTCTGCGGAAAGAAGATCAACCTTGCTAGAGTCTTACTGCCAAGCCCCCGACCTTCTTGGGCTGCAGGGAGAACGGGTCTTTTCCGATTGCTGCACCAGAATTCGTGCCGCAGATTCCGCAGGGCCGCAGCCAGTGGCTGTCCGGTGCAGCGCTGCTTCGGCCGGTGGTTGATGGGATGCCGTGGCTAATGCTCTTGTCTCCACTCGGTGGTGCCTTTTCAGAGGGCTTCTCCCTGGGAAGAGGGCAGGGAAAGGCGGGCTCTGGGCCCTGCGGCAACGTCTGTCTGTCCTGCGGCCGCATCATGGCGTGCCCGCGGGCGGGAGACGGCGCCCTCCACCCCGTGGATGAAGGGAGGGGGGAGCTCTGCGAGGGTCCCTCCCATGCCCTGCCAGAGGGCAGGCCGGCCGGCCAGGAGGCTGCAGCCAAGCAATCCCGGGCGGGGAGGGAAAGCAGAGGTCCCTGGGGAGCAGTCCCAGCACACTGAGTAGCACAGGCTCCCTGGGCCCTGGTTCTGAAGCGCCCTGTGGAGACGGGACGGAAGCGCCTCCTGCTGCTGGCGGGCAGCTTTCCGGCGCATTCCGTGCTGGGGAGCCAGGCCTGCCACGGGGCTGCCAGCGCAGCAAGCGACCCTCGCGGCAGAGTGCGTGGGGCGGGGTGGGGCTCCGGCAGCCCGTACCTGGAGGAGCCTGGGGTGCTTAAGGGGCGCGCGGGCATCTGCGGCCTGCCCTGACCTTGGCAAGGGTGCAGCCCACGAATCGAGGCCCCGGCCCCACGAGCGCCCTCTCTCAACGAAGCAGGCGCGCGGCCTGCCTCGGAGGCGCTCGCGACACCTCTCCTGTGCAGCACATGCGTGTCAGCGCACTGCGGGTGGAGCAGCTCCCGCTGCCGCCCACAACTCCGGGGAGGCTCAGCGGAAGAGCGAGGCAGCATCCGGCCCTGCGGACGTGCTCAGCGCACAGGCCACGCGAGACCCGGGCCAGGCCTGGCGCACCGTGCATTCCTGCGCCACGCAGGCCCACACAGTGCGTCCGCCTCCGACGGAGAAAGAGGGCGCTGCCGAACGTGCCCCACAGAGCGGACAGGGATCACCATCGGCACCTGCTCGTTCTAGCGCTGAAACGCTGGGCGGGCCTGGGGTTGACCATAAGCTGGCTTCCCTCAGGAAGGTCTGCCCAAGCAGGCCAGCGCAGCTGTGCCGAAAGGAAGAGCTGACTTGGTTCTCATGTGTCTTTCATTATTGTATCGCTTCATGGTGTACTATCTTAGCTGCTATTTTACTTGTTGTTTGTAGCAAACCGCCCCAGGACGCTAGCAGAGGGACAGCCTATAAAAGCTTTAAGTAATAAATAGATAAATAAATATGAGTCCCACTTTGCAAAAGGGACCGTGAGCCTAAAACACCGCTAGGAGCAGCTTGAGCAATTTCGGGAATCTTCCCCACCCAGGACCTTTGGAGCATCTCCTCTCCACTTTGCCACGCAGGCAGAGAAGCTCCTCACTCCTGCAAGCAATGAGATGAACAGGAGCTTTGGGGGAACTCCTGCAACCGGGAGGGCAGGGGCCCCGGTGTGCTGCGGTCCAGGGGGTCGCGAGGGGTCGGCACGACTTTGCGACAGAACCGCCTCGCGTGAGAACTGCGTGGCCCGGATCCCTGCAATGATCAGGCCGAGAAGGGCGCCCAGGGGCTGTGCATGCGCGCCCGCGGGAGCAGTAGGTTGGCCGCCAATGATTCTTGAGAATGAATCTTTGGGAAGAAAACTCCCCACGGCGCATGTGGGGCATGTTGTACCCCAGGACACGGGCCATTCCGTCAAGCCAAACTCAGCATTGGCCGCTTGGAGGTGTTTGAGCTTCTTCAGCTGTTAAAAACCATTCTGAAAAATTCGGCTTAGGCCACTTCTTTCCTGGAGTAACAGGCACACCCTGCTATTTGCCTCGTCACAGGGGCCCAGGCCTGACTGCACAGACCAACAACAGCCCTGCGAGGTGGGCTTGCCTGCGTGCCACTGACTGGCCCCCACGCCCTGAGTAAGACCCACGGAGAAGTGGGACCGCATCCTGCGCCTCCCCGGCCCCAGGCCTGCAGGAAGGGGCCCTCAGGGTCCACAACATCCCTGCTTATCCTGCGGGCTCCTCCGGAATGGTCCTGCTTGCCTGGAGACCGGGCCCTTTTCCTCCTGCACTGCCTCTCTGGAGGCCGGATCCTGCTGGGTTGTGGCCGGCAGCTGCCCCTGCGTGTGCCCGTGGGCAGGAGCTGCCTAGCGCAGGAAAACCCTTGGGAGGCAGAGCCTCCCATCTGAATTTGGGGATCCCTGCGTAGTGCAGCACCCCCCTTTGTTTGTAAGAGCCCCAGGGGACAGAGCTCCCCAACCTACTTTGGGGGTCCCTTGGGGCCGGAGGACTTGCACATATTTTGGAGGGTGCTGGGCTGCCCACGTGCCCCCACTTATTTTGGGGGACCCCCAGGGACACGACAACCCACACATTGGGGGGCAGTCCGGTGGGCTCGCTGAATGCCTGAAGCCCGGGGCACTCCCCCCCACTCACCGTGCCTCTCAAGGGACTTGTGTCCCCTGGTCCGGCTTGGCACCCGCCCTCGCATCTCATTCCGCGGAAAGACGCCTGTGGCCAGTCCTCAGAAGGCAGCCCCTCCGGGACTTTCCTGGCTGGGGGACACGCTCCGCTTGCGCAAGAGACACGCTCCGCTTGCAAGAGACACGCTCCGCTTGCGCTCACTCCTCCGCAGGAACGGCCAGAAAGGGCCACCCTTCTGGGGGCGGTCCTCTCCCCGTTCTCAGCACTGCAGGCAACTCAACCCCCCCCCCACAACGCTCCGGCAGAGGCGCCCAGCAGGCGAGCCGCGACCACAACCAGCCCCACCGCGCCCGCCGGTTGCCGCTGCATCTTCGTGTGCTCGGGCCGAGGGGAAAGTGCTCAGCCAAGAGGACAAATATTTATCACTTATCATTATTAATACATAGCGACTCCATTTATTGATCCATTTATTATTTGCATTTATATGCCACCCTAATAGCCCAGAGGACTCTCCGGGTGCTTTACAACATTAAAGCCCACCGATCCTAAACAAATACCGTATTTTTCGCTCTATAAGACGCACCTGACCATAAGACGCACCTAGTTTTTAGAGGAGGAAAACAAGAAAAAAAATATTCTGAATCAAATGGTTTACTGAACTATTTAATAAACTATGGGATGTGTTGGGATCTCTTAATCCCAGTTGCTTTACTCTCATGTGCCTCTAGCATACTGTGTGCATGACCCCCCCATCCCCCACAGACTGTGCATGTAACTGTTAGGGGATGAAAACAACTTGTATAGAATCCATCTCTGCAGTCCCTTCAATGCCACATATATTTCCTGTAGGTCTGAATAAACTGTAAATATTCTTTTGAATATTTTAAGAAAACTAAGATCATGGCATCCGGTCCTCTCACTTCCTGGCAAATAGATGGGGAAGAAATGGAGGTAGTGACAGATTTTATTTTCCTGGGCTCCAAGATCACCGCAGATGGGGACTGCAGCCAAGAAATTAAAAGATGCTTGCTCCTGGGGAGGAAAGCTATGGCAAATCTAGACAGCATACTAAAAAGCAGAGATATCACCCTGCCAACAAAAGTGTGTATAGTCAAGGCTATGGTTTTCCCAGTTGCAATGTATGGCTGTGAAAGCTGGACCATAAGGAAGGCTGAGCGCAAAAGGATTGAGGCCTTTGAGTTGTGGTGCTGGAGAAGACTCCTGCGAGTCCCTTGGACCGCAAGGCGATCAAAGCGGTCAGTCCTAGAGGAGATCAACCCTGACTGCTCTTTAGAAGGCCAGATAGTGAAGATGAAACTCAAATACTTTGGCCACCTAATGAGAAGGAAGGACTCCCTGGAGAAGAGCCTGATGCTGGGAACAACAGATGGCAAAAGAAGAAGGGGACGGCAGAGGATGAGGTGGCTGGATGGAGTCACACAGGCGGTTGGTGTGAGCTTGAGTGGACTCCGGGGGATGGTGGAGGACAGGAGGGCCTGGAGGAATGTTGTCCATGGGGTCGCGATGGGTCGGACACGACTTTGCGACTAACAACAAAATTCTTTTGATTGCACACCCCCAGCATACCTGCTCTCTCTGGTTTTTCTTGCCTCTATCTTAGACAGAGAAGGTGAGCAATGAGGAGAGACCTAAATTCAATCCTCCAACTTTTCTCTCTCTCTTTTTTTCATATTTAAAAGTGATGCTTAAGAAACTCAGGCTGCATCTACGCATCCTTTTGAGTTGAGAGAAATGTTCACTCAGTGGTCTTGTGTGTCATTTCTTCCTCTGGACCAAGGGCATGAAAATCTAACATTTGCACAGTTGCAGAGATCACTATAATAATTGTGTTTCTTGTATCCTCAATTGGAAAGGGAACTTTATATCCACATTGTTTTTGTTAAGCATTTAGAAGTCCCAGTTAATTATCCATGAGGTATTAAAAGGCCCTACCCTTGAGAGACAAAGCTGAATTGTGGGGAACTTCCCTTCCATTCCCAAAAGGTATTTCAAGCTCACCACACTTCTGCTGTTGAATCTTTTTTTTTTTTCAGAACAAAGGAGTGATGGGTGTTTTCATGGGGATTAACCCTTTTTTTTTCCAGAGAGGAGGAAAATGTCCCACTTTCCACTTTTTCACACCATGCATAAAGTCTGATAGGGGAGCTGCTCCAATCCCTTGATTGTTTTAGTTGCCCTTCTTTGCACTTTTTCCAACAATGTCATTTTTCAGGTGTGGTGGCCAGCACTGTACACAATACTTTAAGTATGGTCATATTAAAGATTTGTGTAAGAGGAATATGATCTTGGAAATTTGATTTTCAATTCCTTTCCTAATTATGGCATTTCCTCCTAACATTTGACATTTTCATCAAGCTGTCCCCCACATTCTCAAGACCCTTTCTGTCAGCACTAGTTCAGATTCCATCAGCTTAAACTTGAAGATGAGATTCTTTCCCCCAGCATGCTAACTTTACACTTGCTTACACTGAAAGCATTTGCCGTTCTGATGCCCTTTTTCCCAGCTCAGAGAGGTCCCACTGGAATTCCTCACAATCCCTTTTAATTTTAGTATCATCAGCAAACTTGGCTACTTTATTGCTCACTTCTAATTCCAGATCATTTATGAACAGGTTGAAAAGCACTGATCCTAATGCAGAATCTTGTGAGAATACCATGCATTCTCAATGTTGGCTTTCAATTCTGTAATCAGTTACTGATCCATAGGACAACATGTGTGTGCACACACAGCCCTTATTCCATCACTGCCAGGTTTTCTCAAGAGTCTGTTGATGGATTTTATCAAAAGGCTTTTGGAAGAAACAATGTCTATTTGACTGCTCAGTCCATGTGTCCAGCTCTTTACATTGTCAATTGCTTCTCTCACATCTCAAAGAGAACGCTGCTTCAATGTATACTGTTTCTTAACCTGTTAAACTTTAATAAAAGGATTGTGCTTCTAAAGCAAAGCTTCATCTGTGCCTGCCCCCTGTGGTGTGGGGGGAGGTGGCGGATCGGCGCGGGATGGCAATGCGGGATGACAGTGCGGGCGGCGGAGGCTTTAGAAGGATTGGCGTGGGGGGGGAGGTGGGGAGCTTCCCGGTGGGGGTGATCAGTTCGCGGTGGAGCAGGGCACGCCGAGCACATGCCGGCCTGGTGGTGCCCGCGGGCGGGCGGGCAGCGTCCCGGGTGTCAGGCACATTCGCTCTATAAGACGCACAGACATTTCCCCTTAGTTTTGAGGGGGGAAAAAGTGCGTCTTATAGAGCGAAAAATACGGTAAATAAATTGGCTAAACCACGACTACATACAATAACATAGTTGAAATAAATCAATAAAATAAATACACCATCAAAATTAATTAACGTTAAAATATTGGTTAAATAAAACGTTCTTGAAAATAAGCCATAGTATAAATATGCATTATATACATATAAGATATAAAATATAAATAAGGCACAAGGGAAGAGTTAAACCTGCTTAACGAAAAGGCCTCCCTCACAAGAGCTCCAAAGCCAGGTTGAGTTGTTTGGGCAGGATGGGGGAGCAGTGGGGGAACTGGCCAGTATTTGAGGAAAAGGGCATTTTCCATCACAAAATGCTTCCCACTTCCCTCGGCTTTGCCATCCTCACGGCACCACGAGTCCTGAACATATTCCCAGCCCATGATTATGTGCTCAGCGCACCTGAGGAGGAGCTTCGAACCCGTAAAGTTTATGGCAGCATAAAGTTGTAGCTTTTGAAGGGCCTGGGGGCATTTCCTCTCCCCATCGCTGCAGCCTCCTGTGGGGAAACGGCCCCTTCGCTGGACAACCACACGTGGCCTGCCCCTTCCCTCCAGCAACTGTCTCCCTTTGGGCCGCTGCAGCGCGGAGCCCCCAAGCCGAGCGCTTCGTGAGACGGGCAGCGGCGCAAGAGGCAGGAGAACCATTGCGGACGAACCGGATGCAGACCAGGGAGAACGTCAGCCGTCGGGTGGTGGAGAAACGGAGCAGAGGAAGAGATGGCACTGCTGGGAGCTGCTCTGAGGCTTCTCCTGTTCCTCCAGGAGGGAAGAGGAGGCAGGGAGCCAGAATGGCCGGGCTTCCAGCTTGGGGTCACTGGGGGCAGGCACACGTACCCCGAAGAGCCTGTTTTAAGGTGCTCCGGCTTTGAGGAACAGGCTGCTTCCCGCCTGCAGGAAAGGGCCAGCCTGCCGGGCAGCAGGTGCCCCAGTCACAGAAGCGCAGGAGGTGCGGCTGGAAGGGGCCAGAGGGCCATCAGGCCCAGTCCCTGCTCAGGGCAGGGACTCAGGGCAGGACTCCCTCTCAGGGGCTGCCCAGTGGCAGCTGGAGGGCTTGCAGTGTGAGGGAGCCCGTCAACTTCCTGGGTTATGGGCCCCGTAGTCGTGCTGCTCCCACAGCCAGGAATCTTCTCTGCACAGATGTGAAGGCAAGCGGGAACTCGTTGAACGGGAAACGCGCAGCAAGACTTTGGTGGGCTCTTCTCGTCCGAACACACTTGCAGCAATGCTGCAGAAGCAAAAGACGAGAGCGTGAGGTTGGACCAACGTGATGGAGCTCTCACCGTGGGGGCATGAAAATCCAGGAGCCCAGCAGCCCTGACATATCACACAAAACATGCGTCCCCAGAGCACGTCCAGAAGGCGCCTGTGGCAGATGGACCAAGCAAGTGAGCCAAGCTGCATGCTCCATGCAAGGCCACTGAGGAGAAGGGGGGAACCCCACCCTGTCCCCAGGACAGGAGCCCCGGGCAAGCGTGGCCCTTTGGACGGGCAGGAGGGAGTCCTGATGAGGCCAGGGAGGGCAGAGCACCAGCGACTCCCATCCAGACCCGCCCTGCCCTCCCCTCACGCACCCCGGGCATCTCCTGGCCTCAGGATGCGGCAAGAGGACGGCCATCAGCCAGGCTGCTGCGGGCGCGTGGGTGGCATTCGGGGTGCTCCCCAGCTCTGGGGTCCCGTTGAAAAGCTCCCTGCTTTCGGGAACAGACTGGGCCAAAGTAAGAACCGACCGCCGTGGCCTCTGCTTTCAGGTCTGTGCACCCTCACTTCTTTCCTCCCTTTCGCTGCAAATATGCCGGGCAAAAGCTTTCCGTTGCTTCCAGTGCCCCTTGCTAGTCCAGCAGATTCTCAGCTCTGGCCTTCCGGATGCCCTTCCTGCCCTTTGCCTGCACTCCCCTCTGGTCACCTGAATGTTCCCGCTGGAGGGGACCCCTGAGGATCATCCAGCGGCACCTCCTCCACTGAGCCAGGGATCCAGGACCTGAAACAGCCGGTGGCCCATCTGCCCAGGTCTCACCTCCGTCCCCCGTGCTGCCCTGGGTTCAGGGGAGCCCCGGAGCAGGAGCTGCCGTGGCCTGAGCGGGGGGAACTCGGGCATCGCTGGCCCAGGCCTGGCAGGCGGGGCGGGGGGTGCTGAGGGGGCACGTCCCCAGGCAAGGGCCTTCTCTGTTGGGGTGGTCCCTTATCGGGGTCCCCCTGCCACGGAGGCAGGGAACACATTGGAGCATACAGAACAACATGCTTGGACACAGATCCCAGCATCCACAGCATACTTACTGGGGATCAAGGTCAAAGTGGCGACGATGATGACGACGACGACAACGATGTTGATGAGGATGATAATTATGATGATGGGGAGGAGCAGGGCCACGACAATCCATATATTGTTGGCTGAAAGGGAACAAACACCTGTCAGTCCGTACTGGCAGCCGCCCTCCAGGCCTGGCCAAGGGACCCTCCGAGTGGCGCTGTGTCGGGGGTCTGGCACGATCGCAAGACCCCTTCCCTCCGGCCGGAGACTCAGAGGGCCCCTCCCTGCCACAGCCCCGCAAAGCAAGCCCTGCAAAAACGGGGACATGCCCCTTTGGGCACCCCGGGGGCCCCCTGCCAGCCCCCATTTTCCCAGGGGACACAATGCAGCGGCAGCACACAAAGGCTGGTAAACACCTGGCAGGCTGCCCCTGAAATTGGCCCCCTCCAAAAACTGCATCCTCGCCCTCCGAACACAAGCAATGAGGACAGTCGGCATCTCTGGACGTGGGGGAGGCTGCGGGGAGTTTCCTTCAGGTCTTGTCCTGCAACACCCCCGTTTCCCGTCCAGCCAGGTCAAACCACCCCCACGAATACATGCAGGCAGGAATTCAAGGAAAGTCACTCACCGAACGGGGGTTGGCGACAACTGTTCTGTTGTCGTTTCCCTGCAAAGACAAAATCAGGATATTCCCGCTGGAGGGGACCCCCGGGGATCGTCCAGCGACTCCTTCTCCACTGAGCCAGGGATCCAGGACCCCGAAACGGCCGTGCAGGTGCTCCTCCAACTGCCTCCTCGAAGCCCCCAGAGAAGGGCAGCCCAGCAGCTTCCCAGGCAGGAGGGGGGCCCATCTGCACAGGTCTCCCCCTCCCTCCCTCCCACCCCCGTGCTGCCCTGGTCCCCCCCTGGGCTCCTGCGGGGATGATCAGGGGAGCCCCGGAGCAGGAGCTGCCGTGGCCTGAGTGGGGGGAACTCGGGCATCGCTGGCCCAGGCAGGTGCTGAGGGGGCACGTCCCCAGGCAAGGGCCTTCTCTGTTCGGGGGGCCCTTCTCGGGGTCCCCACTGCCACCGAGGCAGGGAACACACTGGAGCATACAGAACGACATGCTTGGACACAGATCCCAGCATCCACAGCATACTTACTGAGTTTGAAGATCAAAGTGGCGATGACGATGATGATGAGTAGGACCACGAGAATCCATATATTGGAGGCTAAAAGAGAACGAACACCTGTCAGTCCAGACTGGCAGCAGCCCTCCAGGCCTGGCCAAGAGACCCTCCGAGTGGCGCTGTGTTGGGGGTCTTGCACGGTCAGCAGGCCCCTTCCATCCAGCCAGAGCCTCAAAGGGACCCTCCCTGCCACAGCCCCGCACAGCTGCCCCTGAAATTGGCCCCCGCAGCAGAAACCGCATCCCCCCCTCTGGACACAGGCATCCCCTGCTCTCTGCCCAGCCACACACAGGATCCGACGGACCACCGTGGCCTAAAGGGGTCCTGTCTTCTGGACGCCCCCATCTTCCCTGAGAGAAGGACCCAATTTTGAGGCCCGGTTCCTTTGCTCCCTAGGCCTCTCTGACCCATTGCAGGCTTCAGAATGTCATCCTCGTCTGGGCTGAGGCCCCTGCGGTGATGAATATCCTGTCTGCGGCCACCATCCCTTCTGGCCAGCAAACTTGGTGCTTTGCGAGGTGGGAGCAGTGTGAGGCGAGGCAACGGCCTGATGTCCAGTTCAGTCCTTTGTCTTGCCCTTTGAGGCGATTCTTCGAGATTTCGTTGTCTAGGCTTCACTCAAGCTTCTTAGCTGTAGAACTTGCATCTCGCGTTTGGCCTGGTTATTCCTTACAAATGATGCAATGGAGCAAGGCAGAACCACAGGAATGGATTTCCAGCATCAGCTGCAGTTCCTGGAGCCAGGGCGTAGCATGGGCCATGGAGGGCTTTTCCTTCCAGGGCTGTAGAGAAAAGGAGTCTCTTCTCTTCTCTTCTCTTCTCTTCTCTTCTCTTCTCTTCTCTTCTCTTCTCT
Source organism: Varanus salvator macromaculatus (assembly GCA_023646645.1). Classification (NCBI taxonomy): domain Eukaryota; kingdom Metazoa; phylum Chordata; class Lepidosauria; order Squamata; family Varanidae; genus Varanus; species Varanus salvator. Next base: position 241,888 of record JAIXND010000809.1, read on the forward strand.
TCTCTTCTCTTCTGGGGTGCCAGCGTGGCTGTTTGGTTCCTGGAAAGGTGCAGCTCAGAAAAAAAAAAAAAGGTTAATTAAGAGGGAAAATAACTTTTACATTTCTTCACCGAAGCTGGTTGTAGGCAGTGGCAGAGAGATCCACATGAGTTCGGAGAGAAACCTCAAGATGTAAAGTCTATGTCCTTTTCTTTTTTTAGTATCTTTAGCACAGTCTCCAGAAGAAAATGTTTGGGTAGCTGAAATCAATCCAACCAATGCAAAAATGCACACGAAAGAGACCCTCCTTTGAACTGGTGTTGCACAGACCCGTTGCTTGCCTGGGCTAAAGAGAAAGGTGCTTCCTGCTGGACAATGAGAGCCCCTTTACGCAATTTGTTGTTACAGAGATGATACTCTCCCACAGAGATGCAAAATGCGCCAACCCTTTGTTAACACAGACGGACATTTAGATGAACATATGAGTGCTGATGTTCATGGAAAGAAGTTTTGAGAACTGGCCATGTTAGCTCCCCACATCCTTGGGCTGGCAAATGGGCTCAGTCCCCAACAAACATTAGGCTGCTGGAAGGAAAAATTTTCTTTTAGTCCATAAATAACATTAACAGTAAAAATTGTTATCACTATCAGTAATATTTGGCAACATCGCAAAAGGGAAAAAGCAAACAAAACTGTTTGTTGAACTTCAAAGGGAAAAAGTAGCCTCACAGATTTGAAGAGATTTTTCCCAGGCACGTCTGCCCGCGCACACACAGCCCCAGAGTTGCATCCATTCCCTCCCAATCATTCAGTTGTAGCATAGCAATAACAAGATGTGTGTGTATAAGAATTCAGAACTTACACACACACACACACACAAGACCCAGATCCATGATGCATAGAAAAATAAAAGTTATTGGAGAGGGAAAACTCTTGACGGTTGACACAATTAAGACACATGCTCACAACATTGCCTTTGGAAGGATTCCCTTCCTTAAAAAAAAAAAATCGCCTAGCTACTCATAGAGAGTGCTTAAGGGTCCTGGTTTTAACCCAAACCTTCCCATGGAAATTTTTCCTTGAGGCAATACAAGCTTTTCACACTCAAAGAACCTCACATGCCTTGCCTCAGTTACATGACTTTTTTTATACTAGTTTTATTTTAAGACACCAAGATTTCTTCTGAGAGTTTTCTAGAGACTCAAAGACTTCTTTTGAGAACATAGTGCAAGCCCGCCTCCAATCTGTGGCTGGAAGCACAGCCCCTCAAAGCCCCCAAAGTACTTTGAACTCTGCACATGCTCAGACGCTTTGTAGGTGCTGCTTCTGCAGTACTCACAAAGTGGTGGCACCTTCCTGCCAGAGCATCCCCCCTTTTCTTGGCTCTGTGGAATAGCCAAGCCCACAGAGTCAAGAAATCCAAATTTCCAGCACAAATCCCCCCTGAATTCAGTTGGCCAGACCAAACCCAGAGAAGAGGCTGCAGTTACTGGCTCTTGAAATAATGGGAGTGCTCTTAGCAAGGTAGACCATTCCTCTTTTTTCTCTCTCTCATTTGTTTTCCTTGTCTTTACTTCAAAAGTTACACATTTCTTTCCATATTTTTTTTCCAGTAGAAAAAGTACCTGATCACCATTTACCAAAACTCTTAAAATTCTCACACACACCCAAGCACCATGCACCCCTTGAATCTAGGAATGCCTGTCAAATACACTCTCATTCTCACATGGCACACACACAACATCCAGAAAAAAAATCTTTGTCTTTCATTCAAACTTCACATTGCAAACAGTTGCAGGTTCAACAGGGGGAGGAAAACCAGCCAATTTGGGCAGTAATATTTATCAATGGTTAGCTGCAGTCTGTCTTCCCCTGATTTTACACTCTGCCCTGTTGAATTCCAGCCTGCTACTGCTCAGGCTCATTGCTAAACACAACAATTTAAATTTTCAAGACTTGACCAGCAAAATGTTCCCAATATAAAATAAAAACCCCTTTCTTTATCTCTCTGGAAATCCTTTCAGGACTCCTACTGAGAATTTAACAGTATATACTTATTTTTCCCATCTTTCATCTGCCCATCAGCATCCCCTCCTGGAATTTCAAATGCACATTATTTAATCTAACAAGAAAATCTTCCCACCTAGGAGGGCTGTAAGGCAGATGGAAGAGGCAGAAAAACTTTCATTAAAGACATTAAAACAGTGTTCTCAGCTTCTGACAAGGAAAGGACCTGCATAAAAAATGTTTCTGTATAACCCCTCTTTCATACGGGGCTTTCACACAGGATAAGCTCGTTGAGGATGTCCAGAAAACTGGGTAGGACCTGTGTTAGCCCAGTTCAAGGGCCACACATTTCCTTACTTCCCAGTTCTGGCTCATATAGAAGGAATGGGAAAAGGAAAAAATCTCACACACATTTCCCTGATCATCACCTTTTTCCCAGCTGGACTCAGCCATGCTTGGGCTCAGGCAAATGACCTCATGAATCTGTATCTCAATCAAAGCCAGGTTCACACATCCTCATCTCAGGGGCAAGAACAGCCATCCACGCCCTTGCTTTCAACCATGCCCTGAGGAGGACAGATTGGTGCGGCTGCGTGGGGAGTTTTCATTTCCTGAGGAACCCCCAAAACCCACTCTGGGCTATGCCTACCTCCCAGAAAGGGGAACACATTTAAAATACAAACACACGCGGTTTTCCCAAATTTTCCGAACAGCAGCTTACAAGTATAAATATTTCTTACCTACCATTATTAATAAATAGCGACTTAACTTTACTTATTTATTATTTGTACTTCTATACCACCCTAATAACCCAGAGGGCTCTCGGGACGGTTTGCAGCATTAAAACCGGCCAATTCTAAACAAATTGGATTAAAACCCAGCGGAATCCGAAAGTGCTGACGCCGCCTGTGGGGAAACGGCCCTTCGCTGGGCAACCACGCGTGGCCTGCCCCTTCCCTCCAGCGACTGTCTCCCTTTGGGCCGCTGCAGCTCGGAGCCCCCAAGCCGAGCGCTTCGTGAGACGGGCAGCGGCGCAAGAGGCAGGCGAACCCTTGCGGACAAACCGGCTGCAGACCAGGGAGACCGTCAGCTGTCAGTCGGCGGAGAAACGGAGCAGAGGAAGAGATGGCACTGCTGGGACCTGCTCTGAGGCTTCTCCTGTTCCTCCAGGAGGGAAGATGCGAAGGCAAGCGGGAACTCGTTGAACGGGAAACGCGCAGCAAGACTTCGGTGGGCTCTTCTCGTCCGAACACACTTGCAGCAACGCTGCAGAAGCAAAAGACGAGAGCGTGAGGTTGGACCAACGTGATGGAGCTCTCACCGTGGGGGCATGAAAATCCAGGAGCCCAGCAGCCCTGACATATCACACAAAACATGCGCCCCTGGAGCATGTCCAGAAGGTGCCTGTGGCAGATGGCGCAAGCAAGTGAGCCAAGCTGCATGCTCCATGCAAGGCCACTGAGGAGGAGGGGGGAATCCCACCTTGCCCCCCGGATAGGAGCCCCGGGCAAGCGTGGCCCTTTGGACGGGCAGGAGGGAGTCCTGATGAGGCCACGGAGGGCAGAGCACCAGCGACTCCCATCCAGACCCCCCCTGCCCTCCCCTCACGCACCCCGGGCATCTCCTGGCCTCAGGATGTGGCAAGAGGACGGCCATCAGCCAGGCTGCTGTGGGCGCGTGGGTGGCATTCGGGGTGCTCCCCAGCTCTGGGGTCCCGTTGAAAAGCTCCCTGCTTTCAGGAACAGACTGGGCCAAAGTAAGAACCGACCGCTGTGGCCTCTGCTTTCAGGTCTGTGCACCCTCACTTCTTTCCTCCCTTTCGCTGCAAATATGCCGGGCAAAAGCTTTCCGTTGCTTCCAGTGCCCCTTGCTAGTCCAGCAGATTCTCAGCTCTGGCCTTCCGGATGCCCTTCCTGTCCTGCCCTTTGCCTGCACTCCCCTCTGGTCACCTGAATGTTCCCGCTGGAGGGGACCCCTGGGGATCATCCAGCGGCACCTCCTCCACTGAGCCAGGGATCCAGGACCTGAAATGGCCGGTGGCCCATCTGCCCAGGTCTCACCTCCGTCCCCCGTGCTGCCCTGGGTTCAGGGGAGCCCCGGAGCAGGAGCTGCCGTGGCCTGAGCGGGGGGAACTCGGGCATCGCTGGCCCAGGCCTGGCAGGCGGGGTGGGGGGTGCTGAGGGGGCACGTCCCCAGGCAAGGGCCTTCTCTGTTGGGGGGGTCCCTTATCGGGGGTCCCTTATCCCTTATCCACGCCCTTGCTTTCAACCATGCCCTGAGGAGGACAGATTGGTGCAGCTGCGTGGGGAGTTTCCATTTCCTGAGGAACCCCAAAACCCACTCTGGGCTATGCCTTCCTCCCAGAAAGGGGAACACTTTTAAAATACAAACAGACGCGGTTTTCCCAAATTTTCCCAACAGCAGCTTACAAGTATAAATATTTCTTACATACCATTATTAATAAATAGCGACTTAACTTTACTTATTTATTATTTGTACTTCTATACCACCCTAATAACCCAGAGGGCTCTCGGGACGGTTTGCAGCATTAAAACCGGCCAATTCTAAACAAATTGGATTAAAACCCAGCGGAATCCGAAAGTGCTGACGCCGCCTGTGGGGAAACGGCCCCTTCGCTGGGCAACCACGCGTGGCCTGCCCCTTCCCTCCAGCAACTGTCTCCCTTTGGGCCGCTGCAGCTCGGAGCCCCCAAGCCGAGCGTTTGGGAGACGGGCAGCGGCGCAAGAGGCAGGAGAACCGTTGCGGACGAACCGGCTGCAGACCAGGGAGACCGTCAGCTGTCAGTCGGCGGAGAAACGGAGCAGAGGAAGAGATGGCACTGCTGGGAGCTGCTCTGAGGCTTCTCCTGTTCCTCCAGGAGGGAAGAGGAGGCAGGGAGCCGGAATGGCCGGGCTGCCAGCTTGGGGTCACTGGGGGCAGGGACACGTTCCCGACGAGCCTGTTTTAAGGTGCTCCGGCTTTGAGGAACAGGCTGCTTCCCGCCTGCAGGAAAGGGCCAGCCTGCCGGGCAGCAGGTGCCCCAGTCACAGAAGCACAGGAGGTGCGGCTGGAAGGGGCCAGAGGGCCATCAGGCCCAGTCCCTGCTCAGGGCAGGACTCCAGTCAGACCCTCCCTCTCAGGGGGCTGCCCAGTGGCAGTGGGAGGGGCTGCAGGGTGCGGGAGCCCGTCAACTTCCTGGGTCATGGCCCCGTAGTCGTGCTGCTCCCACAGCCAGGAATCTTCTCTGCACAGATGCGAAGGCAAGCGGGAACTCGTTGAACGGGAAACGCGCAGCAAGACTTCGGTGGGCTCTCCTCGTCCGAACACACTTGCAGCAACGCTGCAGAAGCAAAAGACGAGAGCGTGAGGTTGGACCAACGTGATGGAGCTCTCACCGTGGGGGCATGAAAATCCAGGAGCCCAGCAGCCCTGACATATCACACAAAACATGTGCCCCCGGAGCATGTCCAGAAGGCGCCTGTGGCAGATGGCCCAAGCAAGTGAGCCAAGCTGCATGCTCCATGCAAGGCCACTGAGGAGGAGGGGGAAATCCCACCCTGTCCCCTGGATAGGAGCCCCGGGCAAGGGTGGCCCTTTGGACTGGCAGGAGGGAGTCCTGATGAGGCCACCGAGGGCTGAGCACCAGGACCTCCCATCCCAGAGGTGGCTAGTTCAGGGAAGCCCGAGCTCTGGGCCATGGGCAGGGGGAAGCCCTGTCCCAGCTGGGCCCTTTCCCTGCGCCCCCTGCACCCACTTACCACTGTCAGCTGTCACAGAGTCCATGCTGCTCGCTGCAACCGAAGCAGAAAGAGGGAATCGGTTTTCGTGCGTCTGCACAGGGAGGGAGCCCCCTTCCCCCCACAGCTTCCTCTGCTCACATTGCAGCTTTGGGCGGTTGCTCTTGTACCACAGTCCTGCCCCTCCCAGGTGGCTGAGGCAACTGCCTGTCCAAGGGGATCCTGCTGGCCTGGTGAGGGGAGGCACCCCAGGAGAGCCCAGGGTGGGGGTGTCCCAGCCCCTCTGCGCTGCCTGCCTGCCCTGGCATCCCAGAATGCGGCCTCCACCGCTAGGGAGCTGCCTGCAATCCAAGGCCAGCCACCCTCTGAGGACGGGGTGCCCAGGTTCAAGCAGCCGCCGCACCGAGTCCCGGAGGGGCTCCGGAAGGCACCTAAATGGGCGGGAGGCTCCCCTTCGGCTCCCTCAAGCGAGGCCAAGCCTTGCCTTCCCTCGGGAGGGGGCTCCCTCCACTTACCGCAGCTGGAGCTGTTGGCTTCTCCGGCTTTTGCTGGAAAGGAAAGGAATGAGGACAGTCGGCATCTCTGGATATGGGGGAGGCTGCGGGGAGTTTCCTTCAGGTCTTGTCCTGCAACACCCCCGTTTCCCATCCAGCCAGGTCAAACCACCCCCACGAATACATGCAGGCAGGAATTCAAGAAAAGTCACTCACCGAACGGGGGTTGGTGACAACCGTTCTTTTGTCGTTTCCCTGCAAAGACAAAATCAGGATATTCCCGCTGGAGGGGACCCCCGGGGATCGTCCAGCGACACCTTCTCCACTGAGCCAGGGATCCAGGACCCCGAAACGGCTGTGCAGGTGCCCCTCCAACTGCCTCCTCGCAGCCCCCAGAGAAGGGCAGCCCAGCAGCTTCCCAGGCAGGAGGGGGGCCCATCTGCCCTGCTCTCCTACTCCCTCCCTCCCACCCCTGTGCTGCCCTGATCCCCCCGCTGGGCCACTGCAGGGGCGATCAGGGGAGCCCCGGAGCAGAAGCTGCCATGGCCTGAGCGGGGGGAACTCGGGCATCGCTGGCCCAGGCCTGGCAGGCGGGGAGGGGGGTGCTGAGGGGGCACGTCCCCAGGCAAGGGCCTTCTTTGTGGGGGGGCCCTTCTCGGGGTCCCCACTGCCACCGAGGCAGGGAACACACTGGAGCATACCGAACGACATGCTTGGACACACATCCCAGAATCCACAGCATACTTACTGCGGATCAAGAACAAACCGATGACGATGACGATGACGAAGACGACGACGGCGACGGCGACGGCGACGACCTTCCATACATTGGAGGCTAAAAGGGAAGAAACACCTGTCAGTCCGGACTGGCATCCGCCCTCCAGGCCTGGCCAAGAGACCCTCCGAGTGGCGCTGTGTCGGGGGTCTCGCACGATCGTCAGACCACCGTGGCCTAAAGGGGTCCTGTCTTCCGGATGCCCCCATCTTCCCTGAGAGAAGGACCCAACTCCCGGAAACTCACCGGGGTCCAAGCTCCAATCCCGCCATCTCTCACCCGGAGGCTCCTCCCAGGCCAGGGCCAGAGGCTTGGGGAGGCCCGTGTGGTTCACGAGGCACCGGTACTGGTCCCACGTTTGGGGGTCAATGTCAATGGAGAGCCGGTGGTAGAAGGTCCCGTCTGCATTGGGAGCGACCCGAGTGAAGGTGTATTGCTCCTGGACACTCCCGTTCAGTCTCCAGGTGGCGTTAATCTGCCTCGGGTAGAAGCCGCGGACGTGGCAGACGAGGGTTTCCACGCTTTTGTTAACCTTCCGGGAAACGTGCACCATGGGGGGCTCTGCGAAAAGGGACACCCCGTGTCAGCAGAGCTGCCAGAACCATTCCGGGCTGGCAGGAGGGAGCACGGGGGCCCCAAGGCAGGTGGGGCGTCATGTCACCATCCAGCTGCGCCCACCTCTGCCCCACACCGCCAGCAGCCCCAGGAACGGACACAAGGCTCCCAGCCGGTTTTCCACATGTTGAAATTGCTCAAAAGGTGAAGCATCCCCATGACTCCGCTTCCGAGCCGAGGGGCCAGCGTTCGCCTGCAGACAGTTCCCGGGGCGTGTGGCCACGGAGACTGGAGGCCGAGCCACGCGGGTCGCTGCTCCCTTCCACCACGGGGGGACCCAGTTCCCCACTGGCATTTGCATGCTTTCCAGCTGCTACGGGGGCAAGCGGGCCAGGTCCTCCTCCTCCGCTCGCCTGTAGGGTGGGGGGCAGCCAGCCCCGCCCCTTTGCCTGGGCCAGCCGGCCCCTCTGGACCCCGCCAGACCATGGGGCTGGGACGGGGGCAATGCCAAGCGGAGGTGATGCTTCGTGCTGCAATCGAGGGGGAGGAAGGGGGCCCCCCCGAGGACACCCCCATTCCCCGCACCTGTCACATTCGCGTAGCTCCAGTATCTCTGCAGCTGCTCCATGCAGGTCTCCTCCAGGAAGCGCTTGATCGCTTCAGCAATGGAGGGCCGGGCCTCCCACAACATCTTGGTGTATTCGGCCGCGGTCCCGGCCGCTGTCCAGGTGAGGTCCGCCAAGTGGAAGGTGAGATAGTCCCTCCCGTCACAAGCAGAGTGCCAATGACTTCGTGTGCTCCCGTCACTGCTCCGCTCACAGCCAAACATCTCCTGCCAGACGAGAGATCCTGGAGGGGAAGCGCAGGAGGCCATCAGGGAAGGGGGACAAGCAGCGCCCCATGCGCCCCGAGCCACGCCCCGGGCTGCCACGCCGCCAGACAGGCAGCCATCCCTTCCCCATGGCCTCACTGCCTCGGGGCCACGCAGCCAGCCCCACACAAGAGGCCAGGCTGGAGTGGGCAGACACAGACTCTCCTGCCCGCGGGGCAGCATCGTTCAGCCGCTCCAAGTCCCAGTTGCCGGCAGAGCCCTGAACTGAGCTCTGGCCAGAAGCAGAGAGTCCCCAGGAGGGAATGGCTGCCAGTCTCCCGTGCTGGCATCTGGGGGGCGCTGGGACTTCAGATCACCCCCAAACACCGCCACCGGAGGATCCTTTGGTGAGGTCCATGTTCCTCACAACCCCCACCTCCCCGCAGCCGCTCCCCCCAGACCATGTGCTGGGGGGCGGCACTTCGGCCTGCTCTGCACCCACCTGCACTGGCGGCCCAGCAGCTCCGGGCCGCTTCCAGACGTCCTCCAGATCGCCACGTGCGCTGCAGCATCTTGGCCTGCTTGTCCCAGTGCCCAGGCAGCGCCTGCTCCACCTTCTTCGCCCAGGCGCCTCGAGGCCGGGCCTCGCCGGAGCGGCTGTCGTACTGCAGGAAGGCTGCGCCGTTCAGACGCGCCTCGAGCCCCAGCTGGGGCGGCCCCGGGGCGGCGTGCGGGGTCAGGACGATGAAGTAGCCCAAGGAAGTCGAGGACGAGGGGGAGCCTGGAGAGCAGTCAGGGATAGAGGGAGACAGTCGGCGTTCATAATGAGTGGAACAGGGGACACAACGGGAGAAGCTGGTTTTGGTTACAAGCACTACAGTTACTGAAAACAAAGGAAGAGAGATGGGGCAGGGGTGTGAAGGAGAAGTAAGATTTTTTTTACTTTAAATGGAATGATTTAAATGGGTTGGCACGTTTATATGTGGTGTGAGAAGGTTGAGTTGCATGATTCGTTTTTTAAAATTACCATACTAGAAAATCATTAATGTGGATGTAGGAAAAGCTATACTAGGATGGTTTTTTCACCCATGGAAGCTTTTCTGTATCCAAATTCATTGACTTTTGAAGGGATTATAAGATATGATTTATATTTTGGATAAAGATGGAGAATTGAAATTGAGCTAAGAAATACAAGAATAGGGAGTTGATTTTTTTGGCAACATAAGGTGTAGATACTATTGAGATATGTCAAAGATTCTAAAGAGTGAGGTCTCTATAAGGAGTTAATAGTATTTGACTAAGTGATGCTTAAACCTGATGAAATATTAGCAATCTCGTATAAAGAAAACTTGTATAAAATGTATTATAGGTGGTAGTTGTCGCCAAATAGATTAGCCAAGATGTTTTTAAAGATGTGAAATGGATGTTGGATAGGTAAACATAAATTGAGTATTTTTATTATATAGGATAGAGGTAGTGATACAAAAATCCTTGGTTTCTTAAACCTGATTTTTTTTAAATTAGGCATTCTACTAGAACATTAGTAAATAAGAAATGTATCTGATTCTACTTGTAATTATTGCGGTGAGGAGTATATTTGCTTAATACTGGAAAATGAAGAATTACCCATCGTTGCATTGATTAAAAGATCCTGGATTCTCCAGAAATGGTCCGACTGAATTTACCATTGAAGGAGAAAGAAGATACTGACTTCTATCAAACTATCATTTTCTTTTATTATTGGCTAGAGATACGGGACATTACATAGAGGTAAACATGTTTTTGGACTTGGCTTAGATTTAAATATGTTTCTAAGTTACCAGAAATGGATTTGAATATGGCTAAGGCATGTTTAAAAGAATAATGGGGGGGGGGGCTGACCCAATATGTCTGATGTATTTGATGATTGATATTTTTAGTCTTAGTTTAAAAATTTTAACAAAACTTATTTAAAAAACTTAATGGAACAGGGGACACAACGGGGAGAAGCTGCCGTGTTAGGAGAGCAACCGCCCTCTGCTCGCATTCACTGCTGCTCAGCGGATCGCACCCTCACGGCAGCGCCGCCTGGCAGGAGAGCCGCGCCGGAAGTGCCCCGCGGCGCCCCTAGCGCTGCTCTGAGCCCCGCGCTCGGGCGACGCGCTGCGCCCAAGGCCTCGCCAGCCACGCCCCCGCCCCGCCCCGCGACTGCCGATTGGCCGAGGAGCAGGCGTCCGTCCAATGGGGGCCCGAGGCGAGACCGACCGCAAGGGGGCAGCCGGTCGCGGGCCTTCTGGCCGCAGAGCCGTCGGGAAAGCGAGGCGAGAACGTGCCTCGCAAGGCACAGCGAACGAGCGGCACAAACAGCGTTGCAGGAGCTGCCCGCGCGGGTCATGACAGCAACTCGCATTCGCTGCTGCGGAGGCGAGCGGATACTCACCGGCTGCGACGCCCAGGAGCACAGCAACGACGCGGAAGTTCACCGACGCCCACATGCCGCTGCTCTACGGCCGCGACCTCACTGCGCCCGCTATTTATCGCCCTGGCCACGCCCCCTCCCGCCCTCCCACCGCTGGGGAGCGGCACGAATGCACGGGGACAAAGGGCGTCGTTCCCACGATCGATCGGTCGGCAGCGAACGGCACTGGAGAAGCTGCCGGTTGCACCATCGAGCGCCCTCTGCTTACAGTCTCCGCTGCGCAGTCAATCCGGCACTCACGCAGCGCTGCCCGGTCGCCCACACGCCGCTGCTCCGAGCCCTGCGGAGGCGCCGCGCCCCCTGTCGGGGAGGCATGTCTAGGGGCAGATGTATTTGAGACTGCATTGAATCACAGCGGCGAGGATCGCGCTTGCTCAGTACTGGAAGAGGCGGAACTACCCACTGAGGAACCGATTTTGAAGAAGATTCCGGACGGTGCAGAAATGGACAGATTGACTCTGTTACCGAAGGAGAAAGAAGATACTGACTTCTATCGAACTTGGGACCTTTTTTACGATTGGCTGGAGAAACGGGACTTGGCTTAGATTTAAAGATGTCTTTAAAGTTTTATAAATCGATTTGAATATGACTATAGAATGTTAAAAAGATATGTTATGGGTGGCAGACCCAGTACATCCGATGTATTTGATGATTGATCTTTTCTTAGTTTTTAGTTTAAAGTCTTAATTAAAAAATGTGCAAAAAAGGGGGGGGGCAGCTTAGCCTAGCGGTTCCTTCGGTGAAGTGGATTTGTTCTATTATCAAAGACAGTCGGCCAGGATTTTAATTAATGGAGAACTTACAAACTCTATAGAGATCCTAAAGGGCGCAAGACACGGATGTCCGTTGTCACCCCTGTTGTTTATTTTGATCCTAGAGGTATTGAATAGAAGTGTCAGGCATGATGAGGACATTAAAGGTACTAGAATTAGGGACGAACGTTATAGATTGCAAGCGTTCGCATATGATTTGGTGTTCATAACGGAGGAACCCTCTGTAACAATGCCTAAACTGTTACAACGGATTGAAGAATACGGTGAGGTTATGGGAATGAAAATAAATAGAGAGGAAACGAAACTGTTAGTTGAAAACATTACGCAAGACCAAAAAAAAAAAAAAAAAGGCTCCAGGAACAAGTAGCTTTGCAGATTGTTGCAAAGGTTAAATATTTGGGCATCTATCTTACAGCCAAATGTACTACTTTGAAAGACGATAATTATGATAAATTATTGAAGGATATTAAAGGTGATTTGGAAAAATGGGCCAATTTACAATTATCTTTGATGGGAAGAATAGCACTTGTTAAAATGAATATATTACCTAAAGTTTTGTTTTTGTTCCAAATGGTTCCTGTAAAAATTGATACTCCTTCATGGATCACTGCCTTGTGATCCATGAAGCGACTGGGTCAAAGCCGAAAGGACATTCAGTTGCAGATGTATCTGGTGGTGAAAGGAGAGTCTGATGCTGCAAAGATCTATACTCATAGGAACCTGGAATGTAAGATCCATGAATCAAGGCAAGCTGGATGTGGTCAAACAAGAGATGACAAGACTGAACATCGACATCTTAGGAATCAGTGGACTAAAATGGACAGGCATGGGTGAATTTAGTTCAGATGACCATCAGGTATACTACTGCGGGCAAGAATCCCTCGGAAGAAATGGAGTAGCCTTCATAGTCAATAAAAGAGTAGGAAAAGCAGTACTGGGATACAATCTCCAAAATGACAGAATGATCTCAGTTCGAATCCAAGGCAAACCATTCAACATCACAATAGTCCAAGTCTATTCCCCAACCACTGGTGCTGAAGAGGCTGAAGTTGACCAGTTCTATGAAGGCCTACAACACCTTCTAGAATTAAGTCCAAAAAATGATGTCCTTATCTTCATGGGGGATTGGAGTGCTAAAGTAGGAAGCCAAAAAGATAACCGGAATAACAGGCAAGTTTAGCCTTGGAGTACAAAATGAAGGAGGGCACAGGCTGGTAGAATTTTGTCAAGAGAATACAATGGTCATAGCAAACACTCTTTTCCAACATCCCAAGAGTCATCTCTACACATGGACGTCACCAGACAGTCAACGCAGAAGTCAGATTGACTATGTGCTCTGCAGCCAAAGATGGAGAAGCTCCATACAGTCAGTAAAAACTAGACCAGGAGCTGACTGTGGCTCAGATCATGAGCTTCTGGTGGCAAAATTTAGGCTTAAGTTGAAGAAAGTAGGGAAAAGCACTAGGTCACTCAGGCATGAACTAAATCTTATCCCTGATGAATATACAGTGGAGGTGACAAATAGATTTAAGGAATTCGATCAGATAGACAAGAGTCCCTGAAGAACTATGGATGGAGGTTCGCAACATTGTACAAGAGACAGCAACTAAAACCATCCTAAAGAAAAAGAAATGCAAGAAAGCAAAATGGCTGTCTGAGGAAGCTTTACAAATAGCTGAGGAAAGAAGGGAAGCGAAAGGCAAGGGAGAAAGAGAAAGAGACAAACAATTGAATGCAGAATTCCAGAGAACAGCTAGAAGAGATAAGAATGCCTTCCTAAATGAACAGTGCAAAGAAATAGAAGAAAACAATAGAATAGGGAGGACCAGAGATCTCTTCAAGAAAATTGGAACTATGAAGGGAACATTTCATGCAAAGATGAAAGCTGCCGTGTTATGACAGCAACCGCCCCCTGCTCGCATTCCCTGCTGCTGCTCAGCGGATCGGACCCTCACGGCAGCGCCGCCTGGCAGGAGAGCCGCGCCGGAAGTGCCCCGCGGCCCCCATTCCGCTGCTCTGAGCCCCGCGCTCGGGCGACGCGCTGCGCCCAAGGCCGCCTCGCTAGCCCCGCCCCCGCCCCGCCCCGCGACTGCCGATTGGCCGAGGAGCAGGCATTCGGCCAATGGGGGCCCGAGGCGAGACCGACCGCAAGGGGGCAGCCGGCCGCGGGCCTTCTGGCCGCAGAGCCGTCGGGAAAGCGAGGCGAGAACGTGCCTCGCAAGGCACAGCGAACGAGCGGCACAAACAGCGTTGCAGGAGCTGCCCGCGCGGGTCATGACAGCAACTCGCATTCGCTGCTGCGGAGGCGAGCGGATACTCACCGGCTGCGACGCCCAGGAGCACAGCAACGACGCGGAAGTTCACCGACGCCCACATGCCGCTGCTCTACGGCCGCGAAGTCACTGCGCCCGCTATTTATCGCCCTGGCCACGCCCCCTCCCGCCCTCCCACCGCTGGGGAGCGGCACGAATGCACGGGGACAAGGCCGTCGTTCCCACGATCGATCGGTCGGCAGCGAACGGCACTGGAGAAGCTGCCGGTTGCACCATCGAGCGCCCTCTGCTTACAGTCTCCGCTGCGCAGTCAATCCGGCACTCACGCAGCGCCGGGCAGCAGCACCGCTGGGACGCGCGGCACTGCCCGGTCGCCCACATGCCGCTGCTCCGAGTATTTATTATTTCATTTAATAAATGATAAAATAATAAATGAAAAATGAAATAAAGAAACCAATTAGAGAAGACCCATCTATTTGCGAGGCGCTCGGGGGGTACAGCACCCCCAGGCATTCTGGCGCCCCGGGCCCGGACGGCCCCCCTTTTTAAGGGCCCTTCGGATCCGAGCATCTGCACTCAGTCTGTAGGATACTTTGGAGATGAAACCATCCAACATGTTTTCGGGGTGCTGGGGGGCCCTCGGACTCCCACTTCCTTAGGTGCCCTCAAGGGCCCCAGCTCTGGAGCCCCTCAGGCTTCAAGGGGCCACACTTGCCCGAGGGGCCACACCTTTCTTGGACCCCAAGTGGGCAAAGAGTCCCCACACCCATTTCGGGGGCCCTCCAGAGTATATTTTCTTCCTTTCGCATTTGGCGGCTGCAGAAAACCCGCATATGTTGGGGGCCGGCAGCTCTGGGAACAGCTTGGCTGGATATAGAGGGAGACTGAGTCGTCTTCATAATGAATGGAACAGGGGACACAACGGGGAGAGGCTGCCGTGTTAGGAGAGCAACCGCCCCCTGCTCGCATTCACTGCTGCTCAGCGGAACGCACCCTCACGGCAGCGCCGCCTGGCAGGAGAGCCGCGCCGGAAGTGCCCCGCGGCCCCCATTCCGCTGCTCTGAGCCCCGCGCTCGGGCGACGCGCTGCGCCCAAGGCCGCCTCGCTAGCCACGCCCCTCCCCGCCCCCGCCCGGACTGCCGATTGGCCGAGGAGCAGGCATCCGTCCAATGGGGGCCCGAGGCGAGGCCTACGGCAGGGAGCCCTGGCAACGGACCCTCCGGCTTCTGAGCCGTCAGGAAAGCCGCGCGAGAAGGGGCCTCGCTCCAAGGCACGGACGGCGGCGAACAGCGTTGCAGAAGCCGCCGTGTCGGGAGAGCAAGCGCCCTCTGCTCGCATTCCCTGCTGCTGCTCAGCGGATCGGACGCTCTCCGGCCGCGACGGGGAGCAGCACAGCCGGGACGCGGCGCTGCCCCGTCGCCCGCAGGCCGCTGCTGTGAGCGAGCCTCGCGGAGGCGCCGCACGCCGGGCCCGCTGCCGCGGAGGCAGGTCTACTGGGCGGACGTTCCTGCTGTTGCACCGTCAAGCGCCCTTGCTTGCAGCAATGCAAATGCAGCCCTGCGCGCCTTGCGCCGGGACCCGCAGGCCGCCGCTCCGAGCCGCCGCCCCGCCGCGCCGCGCCCGCTGTTTGCCCGCCCGGCCCGGCCCGGCCCGCACACCGCCGACTGCCGCTTGCTCACGGGGAAGGTCTTCGGCCCGAGGGACAGCCGCTTCCTGCTCCTATTTTCGGAGAACTGGGAACGATGTAGTTTTAGTATTACTTGTCGGTATTTGTTTTTCGGGGGCTGGCGAAGACCTTTTCATTTAAACGCCATTTTAATTGTTAATATCATTTATTCATATTATTTTAGGGCCTGGACGTCTCCAATTGTATTATATTGTTTTTGTATTACTATTATTATTTATCTATTCTTGTGAGCTTCCCCGAGGCTTCGGCGAATGGGGCGGCATAGAACATTTCTTAATAAATGAAATAAAGAAACCAACTAGAGAAGACCCATCTATTTGCGAGGCGCTCAGGGGGTGCAGCACCCCCAGTTATTCTGGCGCCCCGGTCCCGGACGGGCAGGGCCCTTCGGGTCCGAGCAACTGCACTCAATCTGTAGGATACTCGTGAGATAAAACCACCCAACATGTTTTCGGGGTGCTGGGGGGCCCTCGGGCTCCTACTTCCTTAGGTGCCCCCAATGGCCCCAGCTCTGTAGGAGTCCCTCAGGCTTCAAGGGGCCACACTTGCCTGAGGGGCCACACCCTTCTTGGACCCCAAGTGGCCAAAGGGACCCCACACCCATTTCGGGGGCCCTCCAGAGTAAATTTTCTTCCTGTCGCATTTGGCGGCTGCAGAAAACCCACGTATGTTGGGGGCCGGCAACTCTGGGAACAGCTTGGCTGGATATAGAGGGAGACTGAGTCGTCGTTCATAATGAATGGAACAGGGGACACAATGGGGCGAAGCTGCCGAGGTATGACAGCAACCGCCCTCTGCTCACATTCCCTGCTGCTCAGTGGATGGGACACTCTCCGGCAGCGACGGGAAGCAGCACAGCCGGGACCTGGCGCTGCCCCATCGCCTATGCACCGCTGCCGTGAGCCTTGCGGAGGCGCCACATGCCGCGCCTGCTGTTGGGGAGGCAGGTCTACTGGGCAGCTCTTCCTGCTGTTCCAGGGAAGCTGGGAGGGAGGAGGATGTTGGGGATCTAAATAATGGGGTCTCTTGGGGAGGGTCGTGGAAGCCAGGGGACTTCAGGACGGGTCGTGGGTGGCTCTAACCAGGGTGGCCTGGGAGGCGGCCTTCCGGAATTGGCAGGGTTGCTCTCGCATCCATTAATTTTGAGGCCTGGTGGAAGATGGGAGCCGTCCAGGAGGCTGGCACCAGTGGGGACAAGCACGTGATGGCAATTACATGAGCGCATATTATTCAGGCCAGTGTCAGGCTGAAGCCTTTTTCTTTTCCCTGCACTTTACCACCTGTGCTTCCACTATTGTTCTTATTGATTTGCTATGTATTCCATGGAGCCCCTTTGCTTGGTATCACCTTCCTGAGATGCCTTTACAGCACAGGACAAGAGTGTTTTAAACAAGCAGTGAAAGTGAAGCAGCAGCCTCCTGTGCTCAATGAGGGAAAAGTTGTGGGGCCATTTCAAAAGCTGTGGTTCAGAAGGGAGGGGCAGGATGGCCCAGGAAGGAAGGGCCTGCGAACTGTTTGCCGCGATCCGGGAAATGCTCCCGAGTTCGCGGCCTGCAGCCTGAAGCCGGACGGCCTCTGCCAAAGCAGCTTCCTGCAGCCGCGCCAGTGCGCAATCTTGCCACCTCCCCTGCAGGACAGGCGCCCTCAGCCTTGGCCAGGCTGTTCCGAATGCGCCTCGCTTCCCAGGAACAGTTTTCTCTGGGCGGTTTACCGTAGTCTTTAAAGAAGAAAAGGTTGGGAGAGGAACCTTGTCAACAAATAAAATGGCTGGCTGGATGTCCAAGAGGGGCTGATCTCACCCTGGGAGGCTCCGAGGAAGCAATGGCCTCGCTCCCGGGGAGCAGGGCAGCCCATCACGCGCGGGCATCTGGGCAGGCAGCCCGCCAGTCACGCATCCCACCAATAGGCAGCCCCTTTCGCAGTTTGCCCCTGCATGTCCCTCCTCTCCCTCCGCTGCTGAACGGGCTGCCGTCCCGACGTGCCGAGTTCCTGGATGTAGCCTCCGAAGGGCGAAGCCATGCGAAGGTTAACACGCAGCGGGGCCGGAGGAAGACCGGGATTTCTGGGAATCGGCATGCGGGCGTCCTTGGCGACAAAGGGCGTCGTTCCCACGATCGATCGGTGGGCAGCGAACGCACTGGAGAAGCTGCCGGAAGCTGCTGACCATCGAGCGCCCTCTGCAGTCCGCACTCCGCTGCAGCTCCGCGCATCAATCCGGCACCACGCAGCGCCGCCCGGTCGCCCACACGCCGCTGCTCCGAGCCCTGCGGAGGCGCCGCGCCCCCTGTCGGGGAGGCATGTCTCGGGGCAGATGTATTTGAGACTGCATTGAAACAGCGGCGAGGATCGCGCTTGCTCAGTACTGGAAGAGGAGGACCCACACTGAGGAACCGATTTTGAAGAAGATCCGGACGGTGCAGAAATGGACAGATTGACTCTGTTACCGAAGGAGAAAGAAGATACTGACTTCTATCGAACTTGGGACCTTTTTTACGATTGGCTGGAGAAACGGGACTTGGCTTAGATTTAAAGATGTCTTTAAAGTTTTATAAATCGATTTGAATATGACTATAGAATGTTAAAAAGATATGTTATGAGTGGCAGACCCAGTACATCCGATGTATTTGATGATTGATCTTTTCTTAGTTTTTAGTTTAAAGTCTTAATTTAAAAATGTGCAAAAACGGGGGGGGGCAGCTTAGCCTAGCGGTTCCTTCGGTGAAGTGGATTTGTTCTATTATCAAAGACAGTCGGCCAGGATTTTAATTAATGGAGAACTTACAAACTCTATAGAGATCCTAAAGGGCGCAAGACACGGATGTCCGTTGTCACCCCTGTTGTTTATTTTGATCCTAGAGGTATTGAATAGAAGTGTCAGGGATGATGAGGACATTAAAGGTACTAGAATTAGGGACGAACGTTATAGATTGCAAGCGTTCGCATATGATTTGGTGTACATAACGGAGGAACCCTCTGTAACAATGCGAAACTGTTACAACGGATTGAAGAATACGGTGAGGTTATGGGAATGAAAATAAATAGAGAGGAAACGAAACTGTTAGTTAAAGACATTACGCAAGACCAAAAAAAAAAAAAAAAGACTCCAGGAACAAGTAGCTTTGCAGATTGTTACAAAGGTTAAATATTTGGGCATCTATCTTACAGCCAAATGTACTACTTTGAAAGACGATAATTATGATAAATTATTGAAGGATATTAAAGGTGATTTGGAAAAATGCGCCAATTTACAATTATCTTTGATGGGAAGAATAGCACTTGTTAAAATGAATATACTACCTAAACTTTTGTCTTTGTTCCAAATGATTCCTGTAAAAATTGATACTCCTTCATGGATCACTGCCTTGTGATCCATGAAGCGACTGGGTCAAAGCCGAAAGGACATTCAGTTGCAGATGTATCTGGTGGTGAAAGGAGAGTCTGATGCTGCAAAGATCTGTACTCATAGGAGCCTGGAATGTCAGATCCATGAATCAAGGCAAGCTGGATGTGGTCAAACAAGAGATGACAAGACTGAACATCGACATCTTAGGAATCAGTGAACTAAAATGGACAGGCATGGGTGAATTTAGTTCAGATGACCATCAGGTATACTACTGCGGGCAAGAATCCCTCGGAAGAAATGGAGTAGCCTTCATAGTCAATAAAAGAGTAGGAAAGCAGTACTGGGATACAATCTCCAAAATGACAGAATGATCTCAGTTCGAATCCAAGGCAAACCATTCAACATCACAATAGTCCAAGTCTATGCCCCAACCACTGGTGCTGAAGAGGCTGAAGTTGACCAGTTCTATGAAGGCCTACAACACCTGCTAGAATTAACACCCAAAAATGATGTCCTTATCATCATGGGGGATTGGAATGCTAAAGTAGGAAGCCAAAAGATAACCGGAATAACAGGCAAGTTTAGCCTTGGAGTACAAAATGAAGGAGGGCACAGGCTGGTAGAATTTTGTCAAGAGAATAAAATGGTCATAGCAAACACGCTTTTCCAACAACCCAAGAGACGACTCTATACATGGACATCACCAGACGGTCAACACAGAAGTCAGATTGACTATGTGCTCTGCAGCCAAAGATGGGGAAGCTCTATACAGTCAGTAAAAACTAGACCAGGAGCTGACAGTGGCTCAGATCATGAGCTTCTGGTGGCAAAATTTAGGCTTCAGTTGAAGAAAGTAGGGAAAAGCCCTAGGTCACTCAGGTATGACCTAAATCTTATCCCTGATGAATATACAGTAGAGGTGACAAATAGATTTAAGGAATTCGATCAGATAGACAAGAGTCCCTGAAGAACTATGGACGGAGGTTCGCAACATTGTACAAGAGGCAGCAACTCAAACCATCCCAAAGAAAAAGCAATGCAAGAAAGCAAAATGGCTGTCTGAGGAAGCTTTACAAATAGCTGAGGAAAGAAGGGAAGCGAAAGGCAAGGGAGAAAGAGAAAGAGACAAACAATTGAATGCAGAATTCCAGAGAACAGCTAGAAGAGATAAGAATGCCTTCCTAAATGAACAGTGCAAAGAAATAGAAGAAAACAATAGAATAGGGAGGACCAGAGATTGCCTCAAGAAAATTAGAGATATGAAGGGAACATTTCATGCAAAGATGAAAGATGCCCATGTTATGACCGCAATCGCCCTCTGCTCACGTTCCCCGCGGCTCAGTGGATGGGACTCTCACAACCGGGAGAAGCTGTCGTGTTATGACAGCAACCCCCCTCTTCTCACGTTCCCTGCTGCTCAGCGGATCGCACCCTCACGGCAGCGCCGCCTGGCAGGAGAGCCGCGCCGGAAGTGCCCCGCGGCCGCCCTAGCGCTGCTCTGAGCACCGCGCTCGGGCGACGCGCTGCGCCCGCGGCGGCCTCGCCAGCCACGCCCCCGCCCCGCCCACCGAGCACCGATTGGCCGAGGAGCAGGCATCCGTCCAATGGGGGCCCGAGGCGAGACCGACCGCAAGGGGGCAGCCGGCCGCGGGCCTTCTGGCTGCAGAGCCGTCGGGAAAGCGAGGCGAGAACGTGCCTCGCAATGAACGAGCGGCACAAACAGCGTTGCAGGAGCTGCCCGAGCGTGTTGTAACAGCGCCTTGTTGTAACAGCACCTTGCGTGCAGTGCTGCGGAGGCGAGCGGATACTCACCGGCTGCGACGCCCAGCAGCATAGCAGCGACGCGGAGGTTCACCGACGCCCACATGCCGCTGCTCTACGGCCGCGATGTCACTGCGCCCGCTATTTATCGCCCTGGCCACGCCCCCTCCCGCCCTCCCACCGCTGGGGAGCGGGCGCGAATGCACGGGGACAAAGGGCGTCGTTCCCACGCTCGATCGCTCGGCAGCGAACGGCACTGGAGAAGCTGCCGGTTGCACCATCGAGCGCCCTCTGCTTACAGTCTCCGCTGCGCAGTCAATCCGGCGCTCACGCAGCGCCGCGCGGTCGCCCACACGCTGCTGCTTCTAGCATTTATTATTTCATTTAATACATGATAAAATAATAAATGATGAATGAAATAAAGAAACCAACTAGAGAAGACCCATCTATTTGCGAGGCGCTCGGGGGGTACAGCACCCCCAGTTATTCTGGCGCCCCGGGCCCGGACAGCCCCCCTTTTTAAGGGCCCTTCGGATCCGAGCATCTGCACTCAATCTGTAGGATACTTTGGAGATGAAACCATCCAACATGTTTTCGGGGTGCTGGGGGGCCCTCGGACTCCCCCTTCCTTAGGTGCCCTCAAGGGCCCCAGCTCTGTAGGAGCCCCTCGGGCTTCAAGAGGCCACACGTGCCTGAGGGGCCACACCGTTCCTGGATCCCCAGTGGCCAAAGGGACCCCACCCATTTCGGGGGCCCTCGAGAGTAAATTTTCTTCCATCCGCATTTGGCGGCAGCAGAACACCCGCATGTGTTGGGGGGCCGGCAGCTCTGGGAACAGCTTGGCTGGAGAGCAGTCATGGATAGAGAGGGAGACTGAGTCGTCGTTCATAATGAATGGAACAGGGGACACAACGGGGAGAAGCTGCCGTGTTGGGAGAGCAACCGCCCCCTGCTCGCATCCACTGCTGCTCAGCGGATCGGACGCTCTCCGGCAGCGACGGGGCGCAGCACAGCCGGGACGCGGCGCTGCCCCGTCGCCCGCAGGCCGCTGCTGTGAGCGAGCCTCGCGGAGGCGCCGCACCCGGGCCCGCTGCCGGGGAGGCAGGTCTACTGGGCCGACCTTCCTGCTGTTGCGCCATCAAGCGCCCTCTGCTTGCAGTCAATGCAGCGACGGGGAGCAGCACAGCCGGGACGCGGCGCTGCCCCGTCGCCCGCAGGCCGCTGCTGTGAGCGAGCCTCGCGGAGGCGCCGCACGCCGGGCCCGCTGCCGGGGAGGCAGGTCTACTGGGCCGACCTTCCTGCTGTTGCGCCATCAAGCGCCCTCTGCTTGCAGTCAATGCTGCACAGTAAATGCAGCGCTTGCGCAGCGACGACGGGACCCGCAGGCCGCCGCTCCGAGCCCTGCGGAGGCGCCGCGCCCGCTGTTTGCCTGCCCGGCCCGGCCCGGCCCGCACACCGCCGACTGCCGCTTGCTCACGGAGAAGGTCTTCGGCCCGAGGGACAGCCGCTTCCTGCTCCTATTTTCGGAGAACTGGGAACGATTTAGTTTTAGTATTACTTGTCGGTATTTGTTTTTCGGGGGCTGACGGAGACCTTTTCATTTAAACGCTATTCTAATTGTTAATATTATTTATTCATATTATTTTTAGGGCCTGGACGTCTCCAATTGTACTATATTGTTTTTATATTATTATTATTTATTTATTCTTGTGAGCTTCCCCGAGGCTTCGGCGAATGGGGCGGCATAGAACATTTCTTAATAAATGAAATAAAGAAACCAACTAGAGAAGACCCAACTATTTGCGAGGCGCTCGGGGGGTACAGCACCCCCAGTTATTCTGGCGCCCCAGGCCCGGACGGCCCCCCTTTTTAAGGGCCCTTCGGGTCCGAGCATCTGCACTCAATCTGCAGGATACTCATGAGATGAAACCACCCAACATGTTTTCGGCCCTCTGACTCCCCCTTCCTTAGGTGCCCCAAGGGCCCCAGCTCTGTAGGAGCCCCTCAGGCTTCAAGGGGCCACACTTGCCCGAGGGGCCACACCCTTCTTGGACCCCAAGTGGCAAAGAGACCCCACACCCATTTCGGGGGCCCTCCAGAGTATATTTTGTTCCTTTCGCATTTGGCAGCTGCAGAAAACCCGCATATGTTGGGGGGCCGGCAGCTCTGGGAACAGCTTGGCTGGATATAGAGGGTGACTGAGTCGTCTTCATAATGAATGGAACAGGGGACACAACGTGGAGAAGCTGCCGTGTTATGACAGCAACCGCCCCCTGCTCACACTCACTGCTGCTCAAGGGATGGGACACTCACGCACATGGGGAGAGGCTGCGTGTTTGGTGTGTTATGACAGCAAACCGACTGCTGCTCCACACTCACTGCTGCTCAGTGGATCGGACACTCCCAGCCAGCCCCTCAGAAGGACCCCTGGTGGGGGGTGGGGGGGGCTTCTGGACGGGTGTCTCTCCTGGGGGGTCTGTTGGGGCTGAGGCCAGAAGCGCCTCTGCCCAACTCTAACTGGAGGAACCATCTGGCCCCAGAGCCCCACAGTCTCTGTGGGGCTGGCCTGGGAAGGCTTGGAAGCTGGAGCTGGCTCACCAGCAGCTCCCCGCAAGCTCTGTGAGGGTTGTTTTGGGCACCACATGGGCAGGGCTGCTCCCGAGCCCCTGGTCAGCGGTTGCTCCCCTGCAGGGCCACCTCTGTCGAAGCTACGCCCGTCCTCGTCGCCAACCGAGCACGTGCCCCACGGGCAGGTCTCCCACGGCGGATTCCCTGCGGCCACAAAGGCGATGTGGGGGCACCTGTTCGGGTGCTGCGCTTGTGGGAGATGCCGCTGCTGTTTCGGGAAATGCCGAGAGAGGCGTTCTCTGCCCCTGTGGAGCAGCCAGTATGCAGCCCTCTCGCCTGCTAACGGGTTGAGGGGTTATTTTTCGCGCTGTTTCTACTTCGTCTTTGCCCCAAGAAGAAAGTCACACAAGGCAGCTTACAAATATAAATAATATATCTTACTTATCATTATTAATATAGAGTACCTTTGCATTTAAAAAGTTAGATTATAAATATGCATTATATACATAGAAGATATAAAATATAAATAAGGCACAAGAGAAGAGTAAAGCTTGCTTAACGAAAAGGCCTCCCTCACAAGAGCTCCAAAGCCAGGTCGAGTTGTTTGGGCAGGATGGGGAAGCAGTGGGGGAACTGGCCAGTATTTGAGGAAAAGGGCATTTTCCATCATGAAATGCTTCCCACTTCCCTCGGCTTTGCCATCCTCACGGCACCACGAGTCCTGAACATATTCCCAACCCAAGAGTATTTGCTCGGCGCTCCTGAGGAGGGGCTTCGAACCCGTAAAGCTTATGGCAGCATAAAGTTGTAGCTTTTGAAGGGCCTGAGGGCATTTCCTCTCCCCATCGCTGCCGCCTCCTGTGGGGAAACGGCCCCTTCGCTGGGCAACCACGCGTGGCCTGCCCCTTCCCTCCAGCGACTGTCTCCCTTTGGGCCACTGCAGCTCGGAGCCCCCAAGCCGAGCACTTCGTGAGACGGGCAGCGGCGCAAGAGGCAGGCGAACCGCTGCGGACCAACCAGCTGCAGACCAGGGAGAACGTCAGCCGTCGGGTGGTGGAGAAACGGAGCAGAGGAAGAGATGGCACTGCTGGGAGCTGCTCTGAGGTTTCTCCTGTTCCTCCAGGAGGGAAAAGGAGGCAGGGAGCCGGAATGGCTGGGCTGCCAGCTTGAGGTCACTGGGGGCAGGCACATGTTCCCCGAAGAGCCTGTTTTAAGGTGCTCCGGCTTTGAGGAACAGGCTGGTTCCCGCCTGCAGGAAAGGGCCAGCCTGCCGGGCAGCAGGCGCCCCAGTCACAGAAGCGCAGGAGGTGCGGCTGGAAGGGGCCAGGGGGCCATCAGGCCCAGTCCCTGCTCAGGGCAGGACTCCAGTCAGACCCTCCCTCTCGGAGGGCTGCCCAGTGGCAGTGGGAGGGCCTGCAGGGTGGGGGAGCCCGTCAACTTCCTGGGTCATGGGCCCCGTAGTCGTGCTGCTCCCGCAGCCAGGAATCTGCTCTGCACAGATGCGAAGGCGAGCGGGAACTCGTTGAACGGGAAACGCGCAGCAAGACTTCGGTGGGCTCTTCTCGTCCGAACACACTTGCAGCAACGCTGCAGAAGCAAAAGACGAGGGCGTGAGGCTGGACCAACGTGATGGAGCTCTCAGCGTGGGGGCATGAAAATCCAGGAGCCCAGCAGCCCTGACATATCACACAAAACATGCGCCCCCGGATCACGTCCAGAAGGCGCCTGCGGCAGATGGCCCAAGCAAGTGAGCCAAGCTGCATGCTCCATGCAAGGCCACTGAGGAGGAGGGGGGAATCCCACCCTGTCCCCCGGATAGGAGCCCCGAGCAAGCGTGGCCCTTTGGATGGGCAGGAGGGAGTCCTGATGAGGCCACCGAGGGCTGAGCACCAGGGCCTCCCATCCCAGAGGTGGCTAGTTCAGGGAAGCCCGAGCTCCGGGCCATGAGCAGGGGGAAGCCCTGTCCCAGCTGGGCCCTTTCCCTGCGCCCCCTGCACCCACTTACCACTGTCAGCTGTCACAGAGTCCATGCTGCTCGCTGCAACCGAAGCAGAAAGAGGGAATCGGTTTTCGTGCGTCTGCACAGGGAGGGAGCCCCCTTCCCCCCACAGCTTCCTCTGCTCACATTGCAGCTTTGGGCGGTTGCTCTTGTACCACAGTCCTGCCCCTCCCAGGTGCCTGAGGCAACTGCCTGTCCAAGGGGATCCTGCTGGCCTGGTGAGGGGATGCACCCCAGGAGAGCCCAGGGTGGGGGTGTCCCAGCCCCTCTGCGCTGCCTGCCCGCCCTGGCATCCCAGAATGCGGCCTCCACCGCTAGGGAGCTGCCTGCAATCCAAGGCCAGCCACCCTCTGAGGACGGGGTGCCCAGGTTCAAGCAGCCGCCGCACCGAGTCCCGGAGGGGCTCCGGAAGGCACCTAAATGGGCGGGAGGCTCCCCTTCGGCTCCCTCAAGCGAGGCCAAGCCTTGCCTTCCCTCGGGAGGGGGCTTCCTCCACTTACCGCAGCTGGAGCTGTTGGCTTCTCCGGCTTTTGCTGGAAAGGAAAGGAATGAGGACAGTCGGCATCTCTGGATATGGGGGAGGCTGCGGGGAGTTTCCTTCAGGTCTTGTCCTGCAACACCCCCGTTTCCCATCCAGCCAGGTCAAACCACCCCCACGAATACATACAGGCAGGAATTCAAGAAAAGTCACTCACCGAACGGGGGTTGGCGACAACCGTTCTTTTGTCGTTTCCCTGCAAAGACAAAATCAGGATATTCCCACTGGAGGGGCCCCCCGGGGATCGTCCAGCGACTCCTTCTCCACTGAGCCAGGGATCCAGGACCCTGAAACGGCCGTGCAGGTGCCCCTCCAACTGCCTTCAGCCCCCAGAGAAGGGCAGCCCAGCAGCTTCCCAGGCAGGAGGGGGGCCCATCTGCCCCGGTCTCCTCCTCCCTCCCTCCCACCCCCGTGCTGCCCTGATCCCCCCACTGGGCTCCTGCAGGGGCGATCAGGGGAGCCCCGGAGCAGGAGCTGCCGTGGCCTGAGCGGGGTGAACTCGGGGATCGCTGGCCCTGGCCTGGCAGGCGGGGGGGGTGCTGAGGGGGCACGTCCCCAGGCAAGGGCCTTCTTTGTGGGGGGGGCCCTTCTCGGGGTCCCCACTGCCACCGAGGCAGGGAACACACTGGAGCATACAGAACAACATGCTTGGACACACATCCCAGCATCCGCAGCATACTTACTGCGGATCAAGAACAAACTGACGATGATGACGACGACGAAGATGACGACGATGGGTAGGACCACGACCTTCCATATATTGGAGGCTAAAAGGGAAGAAACACCTGTCAGTCCGGACTGGCATCCGCCCTCCAGGCCTGGCCAAGAGGCCCTCCGAGTGGCGCTGTGTCGGGGGTCTCGCACGATCGTCAGACCACCGTGGCCTAAAGGGGTCCTGTCTTCCAGATGCCCCCATCTTCCCTGAGAGAAGGACCCAACTCCCGGAAACTCACCGGGGGCCAAGCTCCAATCCCGCCATCTCTCACCCGGAGGCTCCTCCCAGGCCAGGGCCAGAGGCTCGGGGAGGCCCGTGTGGTTCACGAGGCACCGGTACTGGTCCCGCTTTTGGGGGTCAATGTCGATGGAGAGCCGGTGGTAGAAGGTCCCGTCTGCATTGGGAGCAACCCGAGTGAAGGTGTATTGCTCCTGGACCCTCCCGTTCAGTCTCCAGGTGGCGCTAATCTGCCTCGGGTAGAAGCCGCGGACGTGGCAGACGAGGGTCTCCCACGCT